>JAODAL010006627.1:0-131739 GCA_025379985.1 Phyllomedusa bahiana
GGATACTACAATACACATTAAAAGAATTTCTCACATCGGGTTACCACAAACCCACAGAAAGAACGGCCCTACCTCGGAATACAGCTTCCCCCCCAAGCCCCAAAAAGCAATCCATTATATACACCCACTATATGTAAAATGATTGCTCCGACAAACAACCTGGACAAACCCCTCCGGGTTTGAGGACAAAATTCCCCAAATTGGGTTACAGGCCAAAGTGATGGAAAATAAATCAAAAAAGCGGCGCCTCAACGAACAGTCTGTCACAACAAGAGCCCCAAAGGAAGAACGATCCCCCTAGTTGTAACCTAAAACCCCAAGCTGGAGACCCTACAAGGTTGCAAGGAATTTAAAACCTTACTACATAGGGACAACAGCCCAAAAGGGACATTTTCCCCATCCCCCCTCCCCTTTCCCTTTTGGGCAACCCCCAAACCCTGCAGCGTATTATTGTCCGGAGTCCCCAAAGGCCCCCAACAAAAAGGGCACCTCACCCCGCCTGCAGAACAGGTGCAAGACCGCAGGCACTTCCACCCCATGACAGTGTACCTGTCTCCAGCCCCACGGGTGCACAAATTAGGGGACATTTTCCCTGCAGGTCTGAAATGTGGTTTTTGATTAGTGTGAAAATCCTACAAGGGCCTTTATGTGGGGGAAACAAGCAGGACTACCAGCGCATAGCTCACACAGTTTCCCCATTAATAACACAGAACTATCTTCCGTGGCACAAACTTCTCCAAAGGACATTTTTTGAAATCTAAAATTTAGGTTTTAATGGGGACACTTAAGCCAGAGGAGAAAAGGAAGGGGAATTTTAAAATTTAATGCAAAAATTTAAAATCTGCAAAATGGGCTAAATATCAGGCCAGCTTTTGTAAAACTTGTGTGAACTGTGAGGGCCAAAAATTACCCCTGATGGCTAAGAGATAAGATGAAAATATGACTCCCCGTCACGCTCACAATTCCCGATAGTTGATTGTTGACCCGTTGTAAATGACTTCTCTGTTATATTGCATTTTGTTATTTTTAAGTATTCTAAGACCTTTTTGGTCCATGTCTTTTGTTATAAAAAAACTGTGAATTTTTAATTTTTTTGTAAACAACCTGTCTGAAAAAAAGGGGCTGTTCTCCAAAAAACTACCATAAAAATGCTCTTTTGCCCGAAAAATATCGTTGATTCCCCTTTACTCTTCTACTACTTTTTTATCTAACAGTTACAAAATTTTACTATTAATAAAGCAAAATCCCCACACTGTGTACAGCAAATGCATGTAAAATTTTTCACAGGGGAAGAGTGGCACAAAAAAATTTTGGGGAAAAAGCAAGCAGCAGAGGCAGTGGTGCTTTTTGCAACTTCTTTAAAGGGGGCGGATACGGCTTTAAAGAAGGAAAATCAAATATTTTACTAATTTATTATATGAAGAATTCAATGATTTTCAAAAGATTAAAAGAAGATAGTAAAATTGCATCACTTTTTCTAATATAGATTACAAAAGGAAAGCATGCATAAAATTTTATTACAGATTCTAACATTATCCCCCCTATACATCAAACCCTTTACTAGGAATTTATACTTATCAGTTCATACATCAACTTTGGAAACAAAACAGCGAGGGACAGAGACATTCCTTGGACCCACGATCACGGGGTCCCCTATAGCCCGCAGGTCCAGATGCCTTGGCCCACAGCAAAATCTCCCTTATACTCATTTAAACAATGCCCGCGTAACCAAATGTTACGTAAAATAAAATCAGTAATTTTCCAGTATATAAGGCCTCCCCTTCCCCCGAATGGCCTTTTAAAAAGGTTACGGCACTGGAAAAAAACCCTCACCGATGTTAACATCCCGGTAATAAACCCTGAAAAACCTGCATTCCCATATTTTTTCCCCAAAATTTGTGGGCAGTATTTTCTCACTCACATAAAAATCTGTAGTATGTGGTACAGCATTTCATAACAAAATATGCGAGCAATTTTTTGTTAAGAACCAGTGAAATGAACCCCAGGGTGGGGAAAAATTCAGGGGCAAAACATAAATGCAATTATTTACCATCTAATATTCTTAAAGAGATACTGCCTATATGGATTCTTCCCCCCCACCTTAATTAACACAAGTTAAATGGTCACTACTAACCTTCAACCAACTATTTACTCTTTGCTTTGCCATAGTTTCCAATGGGTGAGTTCTGTACACATGCAACAAGATGGAAGGAAACTCCGGGGGCAGGTAATTCAGAATTAAAGGGCATGCACGCCTTTGAGACTACAGGACAGCATCTGTAAACCAGAGCTGTCCTGCTGGTTTTTGGGGTGTTTGGGGGACCTGGAACTAGGGCCCCCCCACAAATCAGCGGGGCCCTCTCTTCCCTTGGGCCATAGGCCTTTCCCCGGGGGGTCCCCCGGCTCTGGGGGCCCCCAACACTGCCTACCCTTGCCCAGTGGGAGTGGTCACCCAAGAAAAGTTCTTTGGACTGCCGCACCGCCCCTGTTGCACTGTGCCTGCGCTTTACCTTAACGGCAGGGAGGACAGCGCGGGGGGGGGGGGATTTAGAGCAGGGGCCCGGCGTCTGATGCTCTGTGTGGTCCCGAGCCCCCTGCTATTCCTTGCTCACAGCGCAGGCAGCACGCACTGAGTAAAGCAGGGGCCAGACCCTCTCCTGCATACAGATGCTCCCCCCCCTCTCCGCAGTGCGGCCACTGAAGAGGGAACTGCTGGGGAGACAGGGCGGCTGCCCCCCCCCTCTACCCCCATCCCCCCGGAGCTGAAGACTGCCGGACTCCTGCTCTCTGGACTTCAGGACAAGTGTGATTGAAGGGAGAGGAGGGGAGGGGGAGGTGTAGGGGTTTAGGAAAGGGGTGTGTGTGTGTGTGTGTGTGTTGTGTGTGTGTGTGTTGTGTGTGTGTGTGTGTGTTAGGAAACCTATCAAGTGTGTACTATCTGCTCACTGTGTATCTAAGCCTATCCAGTGTGTACAATCTGCTCACTGTGTATCTAAGCCTATCCAGTGTGTACAATCTGCTCACTGTGTATCTAAGCCTATCCAGTGTGTACAATCTGCTCACTGTGTATCTAAGCCTATCCAGTGTGTACAATCTGCTCACTGTGTGTCTAAGCCTATCCAGTGTGTACAATCTGCTCACTGTGTATCTAAGCCTATCCAGTGTGTACAATCGGCTGGCTGTGTATCTAAGCCTATCCAGTGTGTACAATCTGCTGGCTGTGTATCTAAGCCTATCCAGTGTGTACAATCTGCTCACTGTGTATCTAAGCCTATCCAGTGTGTACAATCTGCTCACTGTGTATCTAAGCCTATCCAGTGTGTACAATCTGCTCACTGTGTGTCTAAGCCTATCCAGTGTGTACAATCTGCTCACTGTGTGTCTAAGCCTATCCAGTGTGTACAATCTGCTCACTGTGTATCTAAGCCTATCCAGTGTGTACAATCTGCTCACTGTGTATCTAAGCCTATCCAGTTTGTACAATCTGCTCACTGTGTATCTAAGCCTATCCAGTGTGTACAATCTGCTCACTGTGTATCTAAGCCTATCCAGTGTGTACAATATGCTCACTGTGTATCTAAGCCTATCCAGTGTGTACAATCTGCTGAGCTATGTATATAAGCGTATCCAGTGTGTACAATCTGCTCACTGTGTATCTAACCCTATCCAGTGTGTACAATCTGCTCACTGTGTATCTAAGCCTATCCAGTGTGTACAATCTGCTCACTGTGTATCTAAGCCTATCCAGTGTGTACAATCTGCTCACTGTGTATCTAACCCTATCCAGTGTGTACAATCTGCTCACTGTGTATCTAAGCCTATCCAGTGTGTACAATCTGCTCACTGTGTATCTAAGCCACCTATCCAGTGTGTGTACAATCTGCTCACTGTGTATCTAAGCCTATCCAGTGTGTACAATCTGCTCACTGTGTATCTAAGCCTATCCGGTGTGTATTATCTGCTGGCTGTATATCTAAGCCTATCCAGTGTGTACAATCTGCTCACTGTGTATCTAAGCCTATCCAGTGTGTACAATCTGCTCACTGTGTATCTAAGCCTATCCAGTGTGTACAATCTGCTCACTGTGTATCTAAGCCTATCCAGTGTGTACAATCTGCTCACTGTGTATCTAAGCCTATCCAGTGTGTACAATCTGCTCACTGTGTATCTAAGCCTATCCAGTGTGTACAATCTGCTCACTGTGTATCTAAGCCTATCCAATGTGTACAATCTGCTCACTGTGTATCTAAGCCTATCCAGTGTGTACAATCTGCTGAGCTGTGTATCTAAGCCTATCCAGTGTGTATAATCTGCTGAGCTGTGTATCTAAGCCTATCCAGTGTGTACAATCTGCTGGCCCTGTGTATCTAAGCCTATCCTGTTTTATATGTGCTGGCCCTGTGTATCTAAGCCTATCCAGTGTGTACAATCTGCTGGCTGTGCATCTAAGCCTATCCGGTGTGTACAATCTGCTCACTGTGTATCTAAGCCTATCCAGTGTGTACAATCTGCTCACTGTGTATCTAAGCCTATCCAGTGTGTACAATCTGCTCACTGTGTATCTAAGCCTATCCAGTGTGTACAATCTGCTGGCTGTGTATCTAAGCCTATCCGGTGTGTATTATCTGCTGGCTGTGTATCTAAGCCTATCCAGTGTGTACAATCTGCTGAGCTGTGTATCTAAGCCTATCTGGTGTGTATTATCTGCTGGCTCTGTATTTAAACCTATCTAGTATTATATCTGCTGTCCCTGTGTATCTAAGTTTATCAGGTGTTATATCTGCTGGCCCTGTGTATCTAAGCCTATCAGGAACAGTCTACTGAGAAACTGTATGTGTGATACTGTGTCGCAGTCAGTATATCTTAGGCTATGATAGTGTACTGTAAGTGCATGTTCACACAGCGTTTGTTAAATATGTATTTGGGTCCGTTTTAGTCACTGAAAAACGGACCCCAAAACATATTTAACAATGTTCAATAAGTACTAAACTATACAAGTCAGTGATCTGCCTCGGGCAATCGTGCAGTGAAATCACACGGTTGCAAGCGCTTCATTTCAACAGAGCAAACAAACTCGTTTACAGCGCCTAAAAGTGCACGTTTTGAATCCGTTATGTGAACTTCCCCTAAATTGGGGCAATTCTCAAGCTCAGTGCCTGGAGCAGCCTGAGCTGTAAATACGGCCCTTGTTGTGGTGTGTCAATTCTGCATAAAAAGAGTGGTTTTAATTATTATCTACATAGACCCATGAGGGCTGTTTTTTGTGGGACAAGATGTTTATTTTAATGGTGCCATGAACAGACCATGTAATGTGCTGGGAATCAGAAAAAAAATTCTAAGTCGGGTGAAATGTGAAAAAAACTATACTTGCACCGTGTTTGCAGTGGTTTATTGTTTATGGTGTTCACTTTTTGGTATAAGAGTATGTTCACACGGGATAATTTCGGTGCGCATTGCGTGTTGTATTTCCGCACTAATACGGGTGAGATGCGCGCTGAAATTACGGTAATCCATAGCTCTCATAGAGAACTATGGATTACGCCTCCTCTCCCCGCTCGTACAATATGATCATATTGTATGCATAGGGAGATAAGCGACATGTCAATTACTTGCGGCGAATACGCTCCATGAGTAATTAATGTCGATGGGGGCGGCGGGCAGCCGGACCCCCACAGCGCGGGAGTACACACATATTAGCGCGAGCTCCCGAAACACAAGATGTACTGCGGCGCGTACTGTACCCACCGCAGTACATCGTGTGAACATACCCTAAGTGATGTGTTATCTGAATTCTGCGTTGGTTGGGGGGCCCAGTGCACAGCACTGCCCAGGGGCCCATAATGCCGTTAAGACGGCTCTGAGCTCAGGAACAATCGAAAATTAGATATAGAGCCTGCAGAGAAAAATAATGGTTAAAGATACTATGTATAAGTTAAATTATATCTAAAATAGTGCAACTTCTCATATATAGACTCATGAGAGCTTATCCAGAAAAGGTACCAGGAGGTTCATGTACACTTTAATCAAACTTCTGCTAACATCTTGCTGTTAGGTACAGCAGGACACTTTAAGAGGTCTTGTGGAGTTCATGCATTAATAGGTCAGAGCTCGTATTTTAATGTTATAGCTGATTAGTGTACAGCATGTTCCATATTCTTTGCCTCAGATAAAGCTCTACTATCCTCCAAAAAGTATTTATTTGTAATGTTTGTGTTTAATTCCTCAATTTATAGATTCATGACATGCAATTATGAGGTCTTTTTAACTTGATGGCTAATAAATAATGTACGTTTTTGGCACCTATACTCGGTAATAGCTGATGCCATTATAACTTGTCATTTATGCATATTTTTTTTTAACAGTCAGTTTACTATGTCATTTATTTTTATTAGGATTGAAGTTGCTGAAACGACTGCAATTAACAGCCTTTTACTGCAAATCGTATGTGTGGATAAAGACTTAGAAGAACCAAATAACGTTCTCAATTATAAGATGAATCCTCTTGATGAGTTTTCAGAAAACAAATTCACTCTCACAGGCAATACAATTATTGTAAGTTGATTATTTTACATATGATAGCACTTATCCTGTAATATGACATACCAATTATTGCATACGATAACATGTTAGATAAACTAGACTTCGAAATCAGGGGTGTATCTTTGTGGGGAGCAGAGGTGGCTGTTGCATCTGGATCCTGGAAACTTTTACCACTTTAGATAAATTGGATTTTTGCACTTACTGTAAAATCCCTTTCTCATCTGATTAATTGGGGGGGACAGCACCTTGGGTATAGACCTTAAATCCATGACGTGGCCAAGGCTGGTCAATAGACTGCACCCCCCAGAACGGCGCAGCAAGCCACTGGAGGGAGGCAATGACAACCGGAGGGCACCACCAGTCCCCTGAATTGTAAAGGAAGAACCCATGTGACAAAGTTCCAGGAAAGAGCCTGAAAAAATGTCCTTAGTGGCAGTGCATGCAGTACCACAGCAGCACCGCAAACTGTACTGGGGAAAGATGAGTATACACCTAGGCAGGGGAAAACGGAGTCCTATGTGGCGCAGCACAAGGGAATGCTGCGAGGAAAATTCAGCATGAGGTAGCAACAGCAGCTACAATGGAAAAAGAGTTCTACTTTCCCAAAATAAGTATAACAGGATGGGGGAGGATGGGGAGAACATTTACCTATCCAATGTTTTCGAGCATACGCAGCATCACCCCTCTTGTACCTCGCACCGGAGTGGTGTACCAGTATCCAAAAGAAACCACAGAAGTGGTAAGTGGAGCTAGGTGACAGGCATGAAAGGAAAAGCAGTCAGCAGCTGTTTAGTTTCCTGAAACTCTTGGAGGAGATTATGTCTAAAGTGTTGACCAGGATGACAACCCTCTGATGGGTGAAGAGAACACTCCATCACCTCCAGTAATCAAAGAATAAAACTAAAACAAAAAAAATGCAGCAGACCTGCAAAGCAGTGTCTGCCTCCTACTTGGCAGAAACTCAGTACACAGGTACTGATAGGAGGAATATAGCCCGTTTAGGCAGAGCGTCTATTGCCAGCTATCTAGTGTAAGGCCCTATTCTCAAGGTGCTGTGAACAGAAATATCAATAACTATAAAGAAAATATAAGTAAACAGCTTTTTTCTTATACATCCATACAGTTTATTCTACTAACCTGTCGGACTTTGTCCTCCACGAACAGGTGCACGGAACAAACTCCCTGGACTCCCAGAGTGATCTATATTTTGCAAATGTAGATTTGTTCCAGCACCCACATTCCTTTATTCCATTGCATTAAAAATGTACAACTGCAATGACACTCCAGATCAGCAGACATGTTCGGGGCACCAGCCCATATGCACAAATATGAATAGTTAAAACCCAAACGTGCACCAATCAATTTGTTTTGTGTTGGACAAGTCAATTTCTTCATTACCTAAGTATGCACCTTTGAGTTTCTGCAGGTTAACCCTTGACCGGGAGTAACCCCATCCAACAAGAAATGACATTTGCCGACACCAATCTACATAATAATGAACCTAATGTCAGTTGTCATAATCCAAAATACCCTGAAACACAGTGTGGTATATGTCTGGCTTAGCCAAAATGTGGATTCCACCTCAATGTTACATTTAACTCTTTTCTTACTACAAATACCTGTATTAAGTAATTTACTCCACATAGAGGCCATCAAAAGACTTCGATACACAGTAAG
This sequence comes from Phyllomedusa bahiana, assembly GCA_025379985.1. Taxonomy (NCBI): domain Eukaryota; kingdom Metazoa; phylum Chordata; class Amphibia; order Anura; family Hylidae; genus Phyllomedusa; species Phyllomedusa bahiana. Next base: position 8,218 of record JAODAL010006627.1, read on the forward strand.
GGGCAAGAGTTGCCCCAAATCCTCATATAAACAGACAACGCAAATACACATAAAAATATGTTTACACATATACACCTACACACAACATACCAACATTGGCAAAAAAAATAGCAAAAAAAACCACACACATACATATGTATACTCATACAGTGGTGGCCAAAAGTATTGGCACCCCTGCAATTCTGGAAGATAATACTCAGTTTCTTCCAGAAAATGATTGCAATCACATATTCTTTGGTATTATTATCTTCATTTAATTTGTCTTCAATGGAAAACCACACAAAAAATTGTCATAAAGCCAAATTGGATATAATTCCACACCAAACATAAAAAAGGGGGGGACAAAAGTATTGGCACTGTTTGAAAAATCATGTGATGCTTCTCTAATTTGTGTAATTAACAGCACCTGTAACTTACCTGTGGCACCTAACAGGTGTTGGCAATAACTAAATCACACTTGCAGCCAGTTGACATGGATTAAAGTTGACTCAACCTCTGTTCCGTGTCCTTGTGTGTACCACATTGCCCATGGAGAAAAGAAAGAAGACCAAAGAACTGTCTGAGGACTTGAGAATCCAAATTGTGAGGAAGCATGAGCAATCTCAAGGCTACAAGTCCATCTCCAAAGACCTGAATGTTCCTGTGTCTACCGTGCGCAGTGTCATCAAGAAGTTTAAAGCCCATGGCACTGTGGCTAACCTCCCTAGATGTGGACAGAAAAGAAAAATTGACGAGAGATTTCAACGCAAGATTGTGTGAATGGTGGATAAAGAACCTCAACTAACATCCAAACAAGTTCAAGCTGCCCTGCAGTCCGAGGGTACAACAGCGACAACCTGTACTATCCGTCGGCGTCTGAATGAAAAGGGACTGTATGGTAGGATACCCAGGAAGACCTCACTTCTTACCCCGAGACATAAAAAAGCCAGGCTGGAGTTTGCCCAAACTTACCTGAGAAAGCCTAAAGGTTTTGGAAGAATGTTCTCTGGTCAGATGAGACAAAAGTAGAGTTTTTTGGGAAAAGGCATCAACATAGAGTTTACAGGAAAAAAAAATGAGGCATTCAAAGAAAAGAACACGGTCCCTATAGTCAAACATGGCGTAGGTTCCCTGATGTTTTGGGGTTGCTTTGCTACCTCTGGCACTGGACTGCTTGACCGTGTGCATGGCATTTTGAAGTCTGAAGACTACCAACAAATTTTGCAGCATAATGTAGGGCCCAGTGTGAGAAAGCTGGGTCTCCCTCAGAGGTTATGGGTCTTCCAGCAGGACAATGACCCAAAACACACTTCAAAAAGCACTAGAAAATGGTTTGAGAGAAAGCACTGGAGACTTCTAAAGTGGCCAGCAATGTGTCCAGACCTGAATCCCATAGAACACCTGTGGAGAGATCTCAAAATGGCAGTTTGGAGAAGGCACCCTTCAAATCTCAGGGACCTGGAACAGTTTGCCAAAGAAGAATGGTCTAAAATTCCAGCAGAGAAACTCATTGATGGTTACCGGAAGCGGTTGTTCGCAGTTATTTTGGCTACAGGTTGTGCTACCAATTATTAGGCTGAGGGTGCCAATACTTTTGTCAGGACCATTTTTGGAGTTTTGGGTGAAATGATCAATGATTTGATTTTGTTTCATTGCAAGCAAAATAAATGAATATATTAATACCAAAGAATTAGTGATTGCAGTCATTTTCTGGAAGGAACTGAGTATTATCTGCCAGAAAAGCAGGGGCGCAGGGCCGGACTGGGACTAAAAAGCAGCCCTGGCACAAAACACCCACCAGCCCACACACAATATCCGCCTCCGAGTTTTCCCTGGGTCATGCACTGTGCCATTTTCTAAAATAAACAACATTATAAACAAGAAAGTAAAGGTTGTGCAGAGAAACCCCTAATCACAGGGTCAGGGACAGATGTACACTCTCTTTACGATCAGGGACAAGTGTACGCTACCACTATACAGGTGCCAAAAATACTTGTAATACTGCCATGTAGAGACCACATAGTGGCCAGATCACCGGAAAATAACAGGTCACCATCACTTGACAGTAAACACAGCACTGATCAAAAACAGAACCGCAAAATAACACCTGACATTCAGTGACTCACAGGTGATGTCTTCTCTGATGAGTCACATTCTTTCCATTTTCTTCTCCATGTGGCACAGACCATCATGATGACTTCTCCCAGCCATGACATGTCCCTGAAGAATTCACCACACAAACACCTTAGACTCCTCACTTTTCTAGCACCTCTTTACCTGTGCCCCACCTGTGTACAAACTCCCCATCCATAGCACCGCAAATGGTTATAATGACCCTTTGTGCAACTAACAATAAAAGTGCCTTCAGACAGATATGGGGTGCCCGTTTCTGCACAGAGTTTTAGAAAGTACACACTGGCCAGCACTTACACCCCACAGCAGGCGTATAGCGGTGCGCACAGGTACAAACTGTTATACACTGTGTGAACCCACCCTTCCACAACACTGAAATGTTGAGCACTCCACCATGCTAGCTACCGTCCACATAGTCAGAGGAGACAGGAGCAACGACCTACATATATAAGTAAAATGAATACCTTGAGGCTGTGGTGCTGATGGCCTAGTAGGATGCAGCCACTAGGAATCTTTGTTGAGGCATGGCCTGGGACGCCGCCAAACAGGAAGGGGGCGAAGCTTGTGAGCGGGTTATATGTTTTGCAGCCGGTGGGTCCGTGTAAGAGAACTGACTGCATCAGGGGCGTAGCTAAAGACTCATGGGCCCGGGTGCAAAACTTAAGCTTGGGCCCCCTTACAGCCCGACAATGGCTGTGGACCAATACTTTTTAATAACGGGTTCCCTACTTGGTGTGAGGGATAGCTGCAGTGTTGTTTGCTGGGGGAAATTATTTCTACTTAAAGGGATTGTCACATACAAGAAAATTAATTTTAGATGGGACCAGATAGTGGAAAAAAAGAAAAATAAATTATTCATCCAAAGCATTCCCCTCCTCCCCCCAAAAAAATATTTGGGGGGTGAACAGGGAAAAAAATTTAATTGCACTTTTTTTGGGGGGGGGGGTGGGGTTAATTTTTGTTAGAGTTTATACCTTACAGTTTAATTAATTTGTTATCTGAATTCTGCAGGTATACAAAGCCCAAAAAACATCCCCACTAGGTAATGACTAATACCATCATAATAATACCATCATAAACCAAAGAATATCCCACATCTCACTACCATATATTGACCAATACCACCATACTGATACTGACAAAATCACTATGCCAAGACCAATAATACCGCCACATATCACCATTTTTCACCACTATAAAGTGACTAACGCTACTATACCGTTATGGACCAAAAAATACTGCCACATACTGTCCGCATGTCACGGACCAAAAAACAATAAGACAGATATTGCCAAATAAAAATAATATACAAAGACCAAATAATACCGCCACATATCACCAGCATAAGGAGATTGAAAAAAACCACTGTACTGTTACTGAATATAAACCATTATACTAAGACCCCCTATTACCACCATACAGTGACCATGTTATATTTTAATAGACTGGACATTTACGGATGCAGTGTGTAACTTGAACCTCTTTTTTTTTTATTTTGAAATCTTTTTTATTTCACTTGTAGTCTCCCCAGGGTACTAAGCGATAGATAGATAGATAGATAGATAGATAGATAGATAGATAGATAGATAGATAGATAGATAGATAGATAGATAGATAGATAGATAGATAGGAGATAGACAGATAGGAGATAGATAAATGCATATGTGTGTGCTTGTAATGTGTATACCTTATGGTACATGAGACTGGCTGGTGTGGCAGACATGCTGGGACTTGTAGTTCCACAGAAGCTGCTATGGAGCTACAGGTACCAGAATACTACACTAGATATGCTTAAAGTTTTAAAGGCCATCTAGTGCAGTTTGCTGGTAATTGTAGTCCCACAGCAGCTTTTGTCAGCATGTCTCATGTACCATAAGGTAAACACATTACAGACACTTATATTGTGGGCCTGTAATGTGTCTGTGCATATACTGTATAGTGTGCCTCTGTCAGTGTCTGTGAGTTGCTGTTTACACTTACTATGTAACTCTAGATCGCGGTTTCGGCAGGAGGTGAGTGATGGCTGCTGCCCGGGAGGCGGAGCGGTGCTTGGTGTTCTCCCCCGCGCTCCCCCCTCCTCCTCGGGACGCTCTGCTTCCTGCTCTGTGAAGACAGCTCCTGCGGTGGAGCTGCTGCTGCTGCTGCTGCAGGCCAGAGGGGGGACGAGCGCAGGCAGTGGCCGCTGCTTATAACTCTGCTGTCCTGCTGCTGCCAGGAGCGGCCGATTACAGCAGCCGCGGCCCTCCACAGCGGTGCTGCTCACGTATTAATAGAAGATAAGAGCAGCACCAGCTGTATCACACCCAAAATGTATTTTGGCCACAGAGCAGGCAGCCCATTGTGACCCGGCCCCTCTGGATTCTGCCCGGTCGGACAGATTCTCAGTCCGGGCCTGCAGGGGCGCCAATTCTTTTGGCCACCACTGTATATAACAAACCATTTACCACAGTCCAACAATCACCCCCGAGTCCTCATATGAACAAAAAACACAAATAAACATTTTTTATTCACAACCAACATTGGTCTAGAAAAATTGCATAGAACTACCTTACTTCTTTAGAAAAAGAAACAATGAAATGTGTAAAAATATGTTTTTTCACAATCAATTTAAACTTGACCTTAGACATGCTTCTGTGAAATAACAAAAAGCTGGTTTAAGAGGATAATATAGTACCATATATGAGCATTGGCAATATCTTTAATAACACTTAAGTGCAGCATCAAATGTGGTCCTCTCAAGACGAAAATTGAAAAGTCCAGATCTAAAAGATTTATTTTGTTGTTATTCTAATATTTCCTTAATGTAGCACATCTGAGTATATTTTTATTACTTCTTCGGCTGCATTCACATTAGGAATGTAAAGATCACACTATACAGTCCCACAAATTTCAACATGTAGAACTAAAAATAAGACTATGGGCGACATGTCCCAGTAGGGCTGCGCCATTTTTTGGTGTATTTTCATAAAAACTGTTGACACCATATTCTCTATATAAATGAACTGTCGTACACCAAAACTAGATGCATTTTACGCCAGGCAGAACACATTTGAATGTGCCTAAAGTAGGCGCATCAAATATGCTAGCAGTGATATGCTATGTGCCTACATTATGCTGTGCGCCCAGTTTAGGCGCATCAATTATACTATGCAAGGTATACCACATGCCAGATTTTTGACAGATTCATTCATTCAGTTGCACTATACACTCATTTAATGTGCCTTAAAACTGGTGTGGAGGCACCTCTTTTCTGACATGTCCCCCTTAATGTGGTCACAAACTGATTAGGTTTGTTTTCACCTATACTGTAGAAATGCCACACCATGGTTTATCTCTGAATACCTATTCTTCGATATTCAGATGCCATATATACAGCCAGCGTTGGCTAGGGTCCTAGTGTAAACTTATCTCTATTGATATATCACTGTCATGTTTTGTATCACTAGTCAAATTTTATTAAGTTGTATTACTATTTCTAACACTACTATTACCTGTTATGTAAACCTATGTGAATCAATGTATAAACAGTTGCAGTATTTCTTATTTAGATCACTAAACAAACATTTTTCCCACATTGATTTAGGTTTTTAATTGTATTTTTTACTTTTACTTCTACTTTCTTAAACAGTCTGGGCCAACTGCTTTAGATTATGATAATACCGAATTTGCTGGTATGCAGTTCAGGCACATACTACTCATTGATGTTTCTGACTCTGGGAATCCTTCTCTAACAAGTAAGGCACTATTACTATTATTATTATTATTTATTTTAGAGCGCCCTTGATTCCAGGGCATTGTACATTTGAGGCGGGTACATAAATAACCTTGGTCAAACAATTACAAAGTGACAATAAGTGACTAATAACTGGTACAGAGAGAGAGAGAGGGCTCTGCCCGTGAGGTCTTACAATCTACAGCACCATTATTTTAAGTTTTACCAATATATATTTTACATTAAAGTAAATATATTTAAAAAAAAATTATGTTAATATTCTGACAAATTTTAACCCCTTAAGCACCAGGTCTGAAAATGACCAACGCTTAATGACCAGCTACTTTTTTTTTAGTTTTTGCCTCCCTGCATTTCCATAGTCATAACTATTTTTTTAATATTTGTTTTATACAGATGTAGTTTGAGTTTACATACTAACTACTGCGTAATAAAAAAAAGTAGAATAAAAATAAAGAAAAACTTTTTTTGCATTTGTTTTCTTTGCATTATTTTTTACACACTTCACATTAAGTAATCTGTTAGATTAATTCTGCAGGCTATTAAGCTATGTCTACATGGCATTGGGCAAAAAAACGATCTGAAAACCAAATCCTAAAAACATTCATAAAACTGAGTTTTTTGTTCACCGTCTGTCAAAAGCTGCTGGAAAAAAGTAAGTTTTTTGTCGCGTTTTGCTTTTAATTGCGTGTTTTTGCCGCTTTTTATTGCAGAAGTGCACCACAATTGATGTGCTATGTACAGTAATTCTGCAAAAAACGCATCAAAAAAGTCTGCCGCTTTACAGACTCCAATAGTACATTTTCTGCCCTGCTCAGTCCTTTTTTTCAACATGTTTCATAAAATGACCAGAAAATAAAACGAGCATAAAAAAAGACGTTCTGTGGAGACAGCAGGACGTTTTTACTATATAAGTATATGGGACCTCTTTTCAGTCGTTTTTTCAGCATTTTTTAAAAACGAAAAACACAGTTTTTCTGTGCAGTGGAGACATAGCCTTACAGTCATATGGATACTTAATATTTGTAGGATTTTTTGTATAATATATGCACAATAATTTTTGTTACCAAATATTTATTTTTATTTTATTATTTATTTTATTTATTTTTTACACACTTTTTTATTTTTTTTTTTTTTTTTGCTTTTTTTGTTTTACACCTAATAATGTATTGGTATACTCCTGTATGCTAACACATTACAATCTGTGTCAGTATGACACAGGCTGCAAGTAGGGCAGCATACAGGGCTGACTGTACAGATATTTCTTGGGCTCTCTCAGGTCACCAGGAGTCCTAATGACCCGAGTGAGCAGGCGAATCCCCTTTGGTTTTGCAGCGGTCACTGACCATGGCAATCAAAGGGTTAAATGGTAGGAATCGGAGGCTTCATCCACTCTCTGCCATCACAGAGACTGCTTTATGAACCAAGCTGTTAGCCACAGCTTTCGAGTGCAGCTGCAACGCTGGGAGCCACGGGATGTCTGTCTGCAGTGACATCTTTTGGAGTCACTGCAGACAGAAGAACTGCACCGTCTGTCATCCAAAGATGGTGGGCGGTCATAAAGGGGTTATTATGGTTCGGATGTTGTTTGTATTATCACTGAAATCACTTTTAACACTTTCTGAATTTTTCTAGGTACAGTCACTGTGATTGTCAGAGTACCACGCGTGAATGAATTTGATCCAAACCCATCACCAAATGTGTTTGACGTGTTTGAAAATAGTCCAGTGGACTCACTGGTTGGACCAACCAAATTTACAGACCTTGATTGGCCATTTAATAACATCAAATTTACTTTTGCTGGGGGTGATTACGGCAATCCACCAAAATTTTACATAGAGCCAGAAACAGGTGATACATTTTATTTTAACCAATATTATTTTGCAACCAGTAATCTAATGTAAAGCAATCTGACAACTGTTATTGTTGTTAATGAGTTATCCAGATATGCATAATTGATAGCCTATTCTTCAAACAGGCCATCAATAACAGATTGGTGGTTTTCTATCTGTAGCACTCCTTATTATCAGCTAATTGAAAGTGCACTGTACTCAACCCCTTAATTATTTACCAGGCATAGCTCTGTACTTTTACTAATGGCTGTGTCTGGGGTTGCAGCTAAGTTCCATTCACTTGAATAGGACAAACCTATAGTGAGCATTAATACCAGTTACAGATACTCCTTAAAGTGGTTTTCTGAGATATTCAGAAAACCCTCTGTAGCTTGGAACTGCTTTCAAATGAAATTTAAACCTGCACACATCTATCCAGTCGCACGTGTCCAGCTCTATATATGGCACATGACTTCTGAGGCCACTGATTGGCTTATTGTCACATGAGCAATGAGTGGAAGTCACTGACCGACCAGTGGGGGACACCAGAGCTCAAGCAGCACTTAATATGTTAAAGTTGAATGTAAATAGTAGGTAGTTTTATATTTTAGAAATTACAGGCATCAAATCAAACTAAATATTACATCCTCCAATAATTCATAGGTCTCTTAATAAGGAAACAGTTAAACATTTTCAAATTTTTAATTGCATCTACAAGGGATGTATATATAAATTTGCCCAGAAAAGGCAAGCTTGGATCCGACACACTTCAGAAGAACAATGTGAAACCCTTCTGGGCGAATTTCGTTTTATACTACACCAAGTGCTGGCCAGCATTTGAGTCCTCTCTTCGGATCGAGATCCCGGCAGCCGTGATAAGGGCGACGGCAACAACAGCCCTGCAAGCTTTCATGAGTGTTGTACCTTCATATTTGTACAACCTCAAGAGGTCACGCCTTATAAAGCCATTACTGTTTTTTCTTAACATTTCCATTTCTTTTTCTTTGTTTTATATATATATGATATTATATATATAATATATATATATATAATATATATATATATATTATATATATATATATATACATTATATACTCGAGTATAAGCCGAGTTTTCAGCACAAAAAAATGTGCTGAATAATCTCCCCTCGGCTTATACTCGAGTCACTGACGGCGCTCGGGCGCTGCGATGGCCTGAGTACTGACAGGGACGCTTCCGCTATATGCGGCTCCTCAGGGAGCGCATATAACTGAAGGCCGAGTGAGTGCACAGTGTCCGGAGCGCTGCGTGGCCAGGGCACTGTCCGCGATCCCTTCACCAATATGCGACTCCTCCGGAGCGCATATAGGTGAAGGGATACCACTGCGGGGCAGAGAGCGAGCGCTCCATGCTCCGCAGTGGACCCCAGGCGGCCGCAGACTCACGGCCGTCCGGAGTTTCCGGCACAGGCAGCGTGTGTCATCACGCTGCGTGCGCAGCATGATGATGTCACCCGCCTGTGCCGAGAAGACCGAGGACAGCACGCGGGAGGCCGGACAGCGAGGAGGCGGAGCGGCGAGGGAGACGGAGCAGCGGGGAGCCAGGTAAGTGGTTGTTTTTTGTTTTTAAACCCTGTCTATGCCTACCTATATCTGCCTAGGGACCTATACCTGCCTTCCTAGAGGACCTATACCTGCCTATAGCCCCTATACCTGCCTTTAGCCTACCTAAAGGACCTATACCTGCCTATAGCCCCTATACCTGCCTATAGCCTACCTAAAGGACCTATACCTGCCTATAGCCCCTATACCTGCCTATAGCCTACCTAAAGGACCTATACCTGCCTATAACCGCCTATAGCCTACCTAGAGGACTTATACCCTGCCGATAGCCTGCATAGGGGGACGTATACCTGCCTGTAGCCTGCCTAGTGGGACATATACCTGCCTATAGCCTGCCTAGTGGGACATATAACTGCCTATAGCCTGCCTAGTGGGACATATACCTGCTTATAGCCTGCCTAGTGGGACATATACCTGCGTATAGCCTGCCTAGAGGCCCAATACCTGCCTATAGCCGACCGAGGGGACCTATACCTCACAAGGGGGGGGGGGGCTATAACTGCCTATACCCTGCCTATAGCCTGCTTATAGCCTGCCTAGGGGACCTATACCTGCCTGGGGGGACCTTTTAAACCCTATCCCTTGCCTATGAGGACCTATATCTCCCTTTATAAACGACCTTTTTACCTGCCTATAACCTGCCTAGGGGGACATATAGCTGCCTATACCACCTATAACCTGCCTATGGGGGACTTTATAGCTGCCTATGGGGACATTAAAACTCCTATACCAGCCTATATCTGCCTATGGGGGACTTAAAACTGCCTATAATTTTATTGGTTTAATTTTTTTTTTTATTTTTTAAAAATTTCATCAAGCCGCTGCGTTTTCCCCCCTAGGTTATACTCGAGTCAATAAGCTTTCCCGGTTTTTTGGGGCAAAATTAGGTGCCTCGGCTTATACTCGGGTCGGCTTATACTCGAGTATAAAACGGTATATGTAAAATACAGTCATATGAAAAAGTTTGGGCACCCCTATTAATCTTAATCATTTTTGTTCTAAATATTTGGGTGTTTGCAACAGCCATTTCAATTTGATATATCTAATAACTGATGGACACCCGTAATATTTCCGGATTTAAATGAGGTTTTATTGTACTAACACAAAATGTGCAATATGCATTAAACCAAAAATTTGGGCCGGTGGGAAAAGTATGGGCACCCCAACAGAAAAGTGACATTAATATTTAGTAGATCCTCCTTTTTTCAAAAAAAAACCGCCTCTAGTCGCTTCCTGTAGCTTTTAATCAGTTCCTGGATTTCCCGGATGAAGGTATTTTTGACCTTCCTCTTTACAAAACAATTCAAGTTCAGTTAAGTTTGATGGTCGCCGAGCATGGACAGCCCGCTTCAAAGTATCCCACAGATGTTCAATGATATTCAGGTCTGGGGACTGGGATGGCCATTCCAGAACATTGTGATTGTTCCTCTGCATGAATGCCTGAGTAGATTTGGAGCTGTGTTTGGGATCATTGCCTTGCTGAAATATCCATCCCCGGAGTAACTTCAAATTCATCACTGATTCTTGTACATTATTCTGAAGAATCTGCTGATAGTGAGTTGAATCCATGCGACCCTCAACTTTAACAAGATTCCCGCTGCTGGCATTGGCCACACAGCCCCAAAGCATGATGGAATCTCCACCAAATTTTACAGTGGGTAGCAAGTGTTTTTCTTGGAATGCTGTGTTTTTGGGAAGCCATGCATAACGCCTTTTTGTATGACCAAACAACTCAATCTTTGTTTCATCAGTCCACAGGACCTTCTTCTAAAATGAAGCTGGCTTGTCCAAATGTGCTTTTGCATACCTCAGGCGACTCTGTTTGTGGCGTGCTGTCAGAGACGGCGTCTTGCGTATCACTCTCCCATACAGCGTCTCCTTGTGCAAAGTGTGCTGTATTGTTGACCGATGCACAGTGACACCATCTGCAGAAAGATGATGCTGCAGCTCTTTGGAGGTGGTCTGTGGATTGTCCTTGACTGTTCTCACCATTCTTCTTCTCAGCCTTTCTGATATTTTTCTTGGCCAGCCACTTCTGGGCTTAACAAGAACTGTCCCTGTGGTCTTCCCTTTCCTTACTATGTTCCTCACAGTGGAAACTGACAGGATAAATCTCTGAGACAACTTTTTGTATCCTTCCCCTGAACAACTATGTTGAACAATCTTTGTTTTCAGATAATTTGAGAGTTGTTTTGAGGAGCCCATGATGCCACTCTTCACAGGAGATTCAAATAGGAGAACAACTTGCAATTGGCCACCTTACTACCTTTTCTCACATTGGATCACCTGGCTATGAAGTTCAAAGCTCATGAGGTTAAAAAAACCAATGTTGTGCTCAGAAATCAGTAAAAAGTTTAGGAGTATTAAAAAAAAAAAAAAATCAATAAAAGATAAGGTACCCAAATTTTTGCACAGAAAAAAAATTTTGGTTTGAATGCATTTTGACTTTTTGTTTTTGTACAAAAAACCTTTTTTCAATCCGGAAATATTCTGTGCCATCAGTTATTAGATTATCAAATGAAATGGCTGTTCAAACGCCGAAATATTTTAGAACTAAAATGATTAAGATTAATAGGGGTGCCCAACTTTTTATATGATTTTTAATAATTATATATATAATATAAATATATAATATCCCTTTGTAAAAATGTAAATGTAATTAATTAAAAATATATATATATTATATATGTGGGTGCATTGAACAATGGCTGTATCATTTTTTTGTAAAAGAAGAATGTAAATAAAATATGATCCACTAGGTATTACAAAGCCCCCCCCCCCCCCCGAGAAACACTTGATTTTGAGATGAAAAATCAATACTCAATAACAGTACAGGCAGTTGACCTCAACAATGATGTAGAAGCGGATCCCCTACAACAGAGAAAGAATTTAGCACTTGTGACCATCAACATAATCGTAAGTAAACTATAGAAACTCTATCTAGGAAATCTTTATATGTATATACTCTTTTATTCTCAATTTAATCTTTAATACTATTTTACATAAAGTTGACTTTAGCAGTCCAGAATTCTAATTGGATACTTTCAGCGATAAAAATTTTAAGGCATTTTTTTGGCTGGGGGCCCAGCACCCGGGTTTACATGGAGCTTAAAAGCACATACCAATATTTACAAAATGCTGGTAAACATAATAACGCATCAGCCCTTTGGCTGCTTGCGCTTTTAATCGGGGCCTTTGCCTGTTCTAGCAGGCAGAAGATTGATTTGTAAAAATCAATCCATTTAAATCTCCTATTTATACAGAGCAATATTTAATACAGTATAATATAAAGTTATCCAAAGCTCTTTGTATTTTTTATTATTCACTTGTAATCCTTGACATTCAACCACATTGAAATAGCAGTCACATGTAATAAAATATCACATTAGGAATGTATCAGTTAAAAAAATCCATAAATATTAGTTTAACCTGAATCGAGTTGTTACATTTACTGCCAATATTTATTCTGATTGTGTTTAGCTAGCAATCAGTCCTATTTCTCATCTAATTGTAGGTTCCAGAATTCTTGATCCTCGCAATACAATGTATGAATACATTTCGCAGCAACTGTCTAATTATCATCCAACAAAACTAAGTAGTGAACATTGCCATTTTGCACATGTAATTATGACAAGAGACAAATTTGGGCCACTTAGTTAGTACCCTTTTTTTTAAAAAAAGGGCCCGGTTGGGGGCAATTGTTTTGTAGCTCTAGAACTAAAACTTCAAAGGTGTAAAATTTTTATGTGATTTTAAAAAAATTTCCTTTAGCTTCCATTTTTTGAGCTTTTTTTCCCCCACACACTGTAGGTTTATTTCCATAATGTCTACCCCTTACAGTAGTCACAAGGACTCTTAACTATAGGAAACAAAAATATATTACAGTCCCCATAGTGGTATAAAGCTTAAAGCTGTAAAACTTAAAGCCCAAATTGTTTTTAAAATACTACAGAAATACAGACTTAAAACAAGCTACATGGACAGATACTTGAGAGATTGGATGTAGGGTTGGTAAATGTAGTAAGTAAACATGTATATCTTAGTAAGAGTATGATTGTGTAGACTGAATACCAGTAAGTAATGCCACCAGGCCCAAGCACCAAAATACAAAAGCTAATTTTTTTTTAAAGGTGTTTAAAGGGAGTTTAAAAAAACCCTAGATTTAAATATAATAATTTTGGATTCATTCCTTGTAAACCCTTGTATTGAAAATGGGGTGCAACTTTCTAGCTCCTCACTTTAAAACAGAACATAATATTGCAAAATGTGAAAGGTTAAATAGGGTTGATATGTTGGCAACTAGAAAATAAATTATGGACTTTGATGACTTGAAAAAGACTGCACAAAATCTTCTTGTTCTGGTTAAAACACAGACATTCCAAGAGAAAAGTATACAAAGGAACAAAGGGGGATATTACTGAAAGGGGGGTTTTTCAGTCGTCAGAAATAAAAAAATTTTCTTTACAATTAGAGGGGGTCACACTTTGGGATGATCCACAACAAGAGTTACTATTGACAACTATAATGACAAAAATAAAAAAGGGTTTTTTGGGCATTTTCTAATGACATTTTTTTATTAAGTAAGGGACATGAAATTTTAAAAGGGGTTTTTTTTCGCCAAATCGTTTGCCCCGCTCACTGTATCCCAGCTAATCAGATAACAGACATTCGTCTAGTATGCAGGTTACCATAGCAACCCTGTACAACAAAACAACAAAAAAAACACCCCTTTTCTCAGACTAAAAATAAAATCAGTGAAGCAATATATTTAGGAAAAATCTTTACTCAACATTTCCCTTTATGTGAAGGCCCAATCTTTTTTTGAAAAACCCCTTTTAAAATTTATTGAAAAATACAAAATAATTTTCCAAAAAATACAGGAAAACAAATTTTAAACCCCTAAAATATTGATCCCTAGTTGTTTTCCCGCATTTTTTAGCTCAAACGGCAGGTCTCGAATGAAACCCGCTGAACAGAAACCCTTTTTCTTTTACCCCCCCTTTTCTTTTATATAAAGTAAAATTCCTTGTAAATAAAAAAATAAACTTTTTAATTTGTTTGAAATAGTTTTTGGGGTCATTTTTTTTTGACAAAGTTTAAACGGGAAGGTTTTTTGGGGAACGAAATTTCCAGATCATGCGAAAATTAAGGTTAAAAAAATGTGCATCATCTAATTTAAAATTTTCGCCTTTTTTGGCCCCTTCCTGTAATTTTTTGGGGGCCAGCAAATCAATTACAGAATAGAGCAGGGTGAATGTGTGTCGACGTCATGACTGGGATGGTAGGTTTGCGATTGGCTGGAAAAATCAATAAACCCCCTCTTTTTAAAAAAACCGTTTCCTTTTCAGCCTCAGTGCTCCAGCTCTCATGGGGATAGGACTGCCTCGCCTGTGGCCAAACAGCTCAGCGAAATTAGTCTATTTCTGCACAGAGAAACCTCTACTATTAGCTGTGATCCTACCAATTTTTAGTTAGATTAGAGTTTTGAAAATTTTATGTATTTACTAAAAATTTTAAAGCACATCTACCGCTGAAAATTTTCACGGCGGCGGAGCGGGGGGGGGGCCCCGTGGCGAACACAGACAAGCTCTATCTATAAAGAAAATGGATAAAGTTCCCCAAAGCTTAGTGTAGACATTGTATGGAATATCTTTATTATTAACAGTTTGCTATTGAAATATTTCCTGGATTTTGGGGCAGCCTGAACTTAAATTGGATACACATCATTTCTAAGAAAACTGCAGGTCTCTTTGTTAGCTGCAAAACTCCACTTTTTTTATCATTAAACATTTCAGATAGGTGTTCTTTTTCAATTTTACCCATTACACCTGTGACTGTTGATATATCCACCTTGCAGTTAAATTACAATCCAGCAATCTTGTAGTCAGCACAGGTTGTTGGTGCCAAAAATACTGGTATCGTAACAAAACATCACATTACGTGTTTTTTGACTTTTTGCGCACCCAGAAATTGTCATTGACGCAGCACCCTACGTAAATCTTAAAACAGCAATTCATATTCACCACAGGTGAATTGAAAGGTGCAAAAAATACCGTTTATTATACCAAAACATAACATTACGTGTTTTTTGACTTTGCGCACCCAGCATTTTTTCATTGACGCAGCATCTACGTAAAATCTTAAAACAGCAATTCTATTTTCACCACAGGTGAATTGAAAGGTGCAAAAAAAAACCGTTTATTAAAACCAAAAACATAACAGTTACGTGTTTTTACTTTTGCGCACCCACAGCATGTTAAATTGACGCAGCATCTACGTAAATCTTAAAACAGCAATTCTATATTCACCACAGGGAATTGAAAGGTGCAAAAAAATACCGTTTATTATACCAAAACATAACAGATTACGTGTTTTTTGGACTTTTGCCCAGTCCAGATTGTTGATAGACACCTCCCAGTAAATTTGAATCCAGCAATTTTGTTTTGATTAGAGGGGTTTGAGAATAGCTGTGATTTGCCGTCTTTTAATAAGAGACTTTCCAAAACTATTCCATACCTTCTCAAATTTTTATATTTAACATGGAGCGAAATGCAGGTGGTAAGCGAGCAAAGAGGGGTAGACATGGAGGTAGAGGTACAAAAGAAGGTGCTCCTTCCAGTTGCTGGACGACAACACGCATGCCAGCGGGTCGTCAGTTGCAGGACCGTCAGGGCCCGTCATCGCTGGGTCAGGCCCTGTGAATCTAAGTAACGAACATCGTCGCCAATCTGTCCTTTAGTGTTAATGCAACCTTTCATCCAGCATCTTACCTCCTCGTCCTCCCAGTCACGGCCACAAATGTCATCATCATCATCGTCATGTGGGTCATGTGGTTTTTTGGGGGCATGCTGCGGGCCAGGACAGTTCTAGTCAATGTCCAGGTTCAACTAAAATGGTGGTTGAAAAACTCCTTTTTCCGCACTTTGTAATCTGGGGGTCAGACAGGTTTAATGGTCAAACCTTGGGTTGGCCCCCCCCCAGGACGGGGACAGTATATGTCCAGTTAAAACTAAATTTGGGGGTTGAAAAAACTCCTTTTTCTGGCACTTTTTTAAACTGGGGGTCAAAACTTTTTTAATGGTCTTTCGGGGTAAAGGACAGTTTATTTTTATGTCCAGTTCAACAAAAAATGGGGTAAAAAGACTCCTTTTGCGGCATTTTTTAAAATCTGGGGGCCCTTTGCATTTTTGGGGGCCAGGGCTGCTTTCCAGGAAGGGATATTAAATTTTCCCCAGTTCAAGTAAAAAGGAGGTTCAAACCCCTACTGCCTTCTGGCATTTTTTTAATTTGGGGGATCAGGTTTAAGGGTCTTTCCGGGGTAAACAAGACAGGGATAGTGAATGGCCCTGGACTTTTTTTGTGATTTTTTAAAACCCTAATTTTTTCCCCTAAGATGTAGCACTTATCCTTTTGACTTTTGGGGAAATTTTTTTTCAGCTTCCCCAAAGCCTTTTTTTGGGTGTAATAATAAAGGGTGTTTTTTGCTCTCCCATAGAAAAAAAAAAGGGGGAAAATCGCCATAATCGATGCTCACTATCGAAAAACCAAAACGAAAGCAGCCGACAAACGACTATCCGCTCAACTCGATCTGGGGTTCCCCCCGCCGTGAATTTACAGCGGTAGATGCTGTTTTAAAATTTCCCTTCTAGCTAACTACATAAAATCTTAAAAAACTCAATCTAACAAAATTTGGGAAGGATCAAAAGCTAATAGTAAGGTTTCTCTGTGCAAAAATAGACTAATTTCGCTGAGCTTTTTGGGCCCACAGGAAAGGGGCCAGGCCCTATCCCTATGAGACGCAAAAGGAGCCCACTGAGCTGAAACGGGAAACCCTTTTTTTCCCTATGAAAAAACAGGTCATGTGTTTTTTTCCAGCCAATCGCAACCAAAACCCCATCCCATCAGACGCCCGCCCACACATCTCACCCTGCTTTTTTCTGAAAATCTGTTTTTCTGGCCCCAAAATTACAGGAACGCCGAAAAAGGCCCGATCTTTAAAAAATATGCACAGATTTTAAAACCCTTAAATTTTTCCCCCTGATCTGGGAAAATTTTGATCACCATAAAAATTTTCCATTTCAACTTTTCGATAAAAATCGCTCAACACTACTTTTTAAACCCTTTTTTTAAGCTTTGATTTTCCCATAGCTAAGTAAATTTTTAAAAGTTTTTTTATTTCGCTTTCAAACTAATATAGTAAAATATCTAACAAACCCAAAAAAAAAAATAAAAAAGAACTTAACAAGTAATTTTAGGGGATTAGGAATACACCCCCCCCCGGTTTTCTAAAAAAAAAACAAAATGAAAAAAACCAACAAAAATAAACTATTTCAATTTGGGGATACAAACATTGGGAGTTTCCCCCCCTTCCAAACTGGGGCCCGAAGTGGGGGAAAACAAAAACCCTGGCAGCGATGGGAAAACCCTTACAAGGCTTCCCGCCTCCATTTCACCGATCGGGAAACCCAGGGGATTCTTGCTGAAAGTCCCAATTGGAGTGAGAAATGGTGGTGGCACTGTTTCCCCATTAAATTTTTAAACATTTTTCCCCCCAAATCCATCCCCCAAGACCCACCCAACAGGCCAACCCTTTTCAGGATCTACCACAAATGCACTGACTTTAATTTTATTACCTGTGCAATGCTGAGGAAAGCCAAAAAAATGACCTGTTTGGGGGGGCCTTGGGGGAAAGGGATTGGGGGACCCCTTGGGTTTAGAAAGCCCGTCCATCTTTTCTTGGGCCCTTTAAGGGGTTTAAAAAAGCACAGGGGTGGGCAGGGGATGGTTTTCTTGCGCTGTAACCCCCGGTGTTAGCTTCAATTTGGGAATTAACTCCTAGTGGGTTGTTGAGGGGTCAAGATTGTACTCATACGTCAAAGTCCCTTTTAAAAAGGGTTTAAAATTTCCCCCCCTTTAGTTTTCTAGGGTCCCCTTTTTTGACCCCTTTTTGAATATTGGCATATTTGCTATGCGCCAATCCTTTGGGACATACTCAGTAACTATACAGTCCATAAATATTAAGAAAGGGGGCCTGTCTATCACATTACTTAATTACCTTAGGGAGGTGGATACCATCAGGACCTGGTGATTTGTCTATTTTAATCTTCTTGAAGCGGAGCTGCACTTCTTCTTTAGTTAGACAAGAAACATTTATGGTGGAGTTTACGTCACCCCTCTGTCCTTGGTAACTATGGTAGAGAAAATATTGTTCAGTAGGTTTGCTTTCTCCTCATCGCCCACTACAATGCCTCACATTACTATTTAAAGGGTATCATTTTCAGTTTTAATCTTTTAACTATTTATATAGTTAAAATAGTTTGGGGTTAGTTTTACTCTCCTTAGATGTATGCTTTTCTGTCTCCAGCTTTGCTGTCTTAATCATTATTTTACATATTTATTTTTTTTCTTATAGCTTTTTTTAGTGCTTCTTCACTGCCCTTCTGTTTAAGTAGTTTTTTTTTTTATTGCCTTCTTTACATCTCTGTTGATCCACACTGGTCGTTTCCTGTTTCTAATCATTTTATTTCCATAAGGTATGTACCTCTCACAGTGGGTGCTTAAGATGTTTTTAAAGATCTCCCATTTATTATTTGTTCTTTTATGTTTAAATACCTTGTCCCAGTCAGTGCGTTTTAGGGCCTCTCTAAGCAGATTAAAATTATCCTTTCTGAAATTCAAGGTTTTTATGGCTCCTCGACAAAATACTCTATTGAAGGATAATTGGAAATGTATTATATTATGGTCACTGTTTTCTAGGTGCCCCCCAACCTGAACCTTTTTACTCTGTCAGGTCTATTATTCAATATTAAGTCCAGAAGGGCCTTCCCTCTAGTCGGCTCCTGCACCAGTTGGGAAAGGTAATTATCCTTAGTTATGGACTAAAACCTGTTTTCTTTATGAGAGCCACAGGTTTCAGTTCTCCAAATTATATCTTGGTAGTTAAAATCACTCATAATAACAACCTCATTATGATTAGCCGCCTCATCTATTTGTCTGAGGAGTACATCTTCCATAGATTCTGTTATATTTAGTGGCCTATAGTAGGCCCCTAATATCATTTATTATTGTTATTACGTGTATATCTACTCCGTAATAACTCTACATGTTCATTTCCTGTATCTATATCTTCCTGTAGTGATTGCTTCAGACAGGATTTTAAATAGAGACATACACCTACCCTCTTCCGGTGTTTGTGATCTCTTCTAAATAAACTGTAACCCTGTAAGTTAACCGCCCAGTCATAGGTCTCATCCAGCCATGTCTCAGATATCCCCACTATGTCACAATTTTTTCAGCAATAAATAATTCTAGTTAATTTATTTTGTGGGTGAGACTCCTGGCATTGGTCGGCATGCAATTTAGAGATTTATTGATTTTCAAACTTTTAACCTTGTCCTTATTAACTATTTTTAACCCCCTCACTCCATCCTACCCTCTGATTTAAAACTAATTCCCAGGTGTCTTCACTATCTTGTATGCTATGTGTGTAGTTGTCCTCCCATCAGACCTTAGTTTAAATACTCCTCCAACTTCCTGGCCATTTTGTCCCCCAATACAGCTGCACCCTCCCCATTTAGGTGCAGCCCGTCCCTGGCATAGAGACAGAAGTCAGCCCAGTTCTCCAAAAACCCAAAGCTCTCTTTCCTACACCAATTTGTGAGATACTTATTCAACTCTCTAATCTCCTGTTGCCTCTCTGATGTGACCTGTGGTATGGGTAGTATTACTGAAAATACTAACTTGGAGGTCCTTTCCCTGAGCTTTTGGCCAAAGTCCCTGAAATCCTTTTTAAGGATATTCCACCTACCTCTAACTTTGCCATTGGTGCCAATGTGCACCATGAAAGCTGGATTCTCACCAGGCCCATCCATGGTGGCCGTTAAGACATTCAAGGGGTTTTTCCATAACAAACAGTGATGGCATATTGATAGGATATGCCATCAATGTCAGATGGGTATGGGTTCCCCACCTTTCTCTAGAACAGGCCCCTGAAACTCCCTGTCCTGAATGTAACTGTGCTTGCTTAATTTCAGCAGGAGTTCCAAATACAGCTGAATACAGCTATTACAACTTCCATTGAAATAAATGGAGAGTGACCATGCAAGCACAGACACTTTACCATTTAGGATGAAGAGTTTTGGGGGCCCACTCTGCAGATAAATCCGAGTCCCAGAGATGAGAATCTATCTGACATTGATGGCATATCCTATCGATATCATATTAATGTTTATGATGGCAAAACTTCTGTAACTATTGATTTAACTCATTCTGTTTCTCCATGACCTGTTGTCTCATGTTGACTGTTTTAATGTATAATATTATACAGTTATTGTCTTGAAATTTGACAGTAGCTAACATAATTTCTAATGTAATGTGACACTTATGAGCCACACAATTAAGAAAACATACATATATTGTACAGTAGGGTGATATAAACAGAAGGCAGAAGTTACATCGGTTAATTACTCTTACATACACACTACAGTGTGTGCAGAATTATTAGGCAAGTTGTATTTGAGAAGATTCTTTTTATTATTGAACAACAACTATGTTCTCAATCAACCCAAAAGACTCATAAATATCAAAGCTTAATATCTTTGGAAGTTGGAGTGTTTTTTTTTTTTAGATTTGGCTATCTTAGGACGATATCTGTTTGTGCAGGTAACTATTACTGTGCAGAATTATTAGGCAACTTAATAAAAACCAAATCTATACTCATCTCACTTGTTTATTTTCACCAGGTAAATCAATATAACAACAGACAATTTAGAAATAAACATTTCTGACATTGAAAAACAAAACCAAAACCAAATCCGTGACCAATAGAGCCACCTTTCTTTACAATGACACTCAAAAGCCTTCCATCCATAGATTCTGTCAGTTGCTTGATCGGTTAACCATCAACATTGTGCGCAGCAACCACCACAGCCTCCCAGACACTGTACGGAGAGGTGTACTGTTTTCCCTCCCTGTAGATCTCACATTTTATGAGGGACCACAGGTTCTCTATGGGGTTCAGATTGGGTGAACAAGGGGGCCATTTCATTATTTTTTCTTCTTTTAGACCTTTACTGGCCAGCCACACTGTGGAGTATTTGGATGCATGTGATGGAGCATTGTCCTGCATGAAAATCATGTTTTTCTTGAACGATACCAACTTCTTCCTGTACCACTGCTTGAAGAAGGTGTCTTCCAGAAACTGGCAGTAGGTCTGGGATTGAGTTTAAACTCATTCGAAAAGGTCCTACAAGTTCATCTTTTAAGATACCAGCCCATAACAGTACCCCCCCTCCACCTTGCTGGCATCTGAGTCGGAGTAGAGCTCTTTTCCCTTTTTTATGACCCAAACCTTGGGCTCATCCATTTTGGCCCATCAAGAGTCACTCTCATTTCATCATTTCCATAGAAAAATCAGTCTTAAGATATTTCTTGACCCAGTCTTGACGTTTTATCTTATGTTTCTTGTTCAAAGGTGGTCGTTTTTTAGCCTTCATTACCATGGCCATGTCCCAGAATATCGCACAACTTGTGCTTTTTGATAATCCAGTAACGTTGCAGCTCTGAAAAATGGCAAAACTGGTGGCTAATGGCATCTTGGCAGCTTCACGCTTGATTTTCCTCAATTAATGGGCAGTTATTTTGCGGCTTTTTTTTTTTTTAAACACGCTTCTTGTGACCTGGTTGGCTATTTGCCATGAAACGCTTGATTGTTCGGTGATCACGCTACAAAAGTTTTGCAATTTCAAGACTGCTGCATCCCTCTGCAAGACATCTCACAATTCTTGACTTTTCAGAGTCTGTCAAATCTCTCTTCTGACCCATTTTGCCAAAGGAAAGGAAGTTTCCTAATAATTAAGCACACCTTATATAGGGTGTTGATGTCATTAGACCACACCGCTCCTCATTACAGAGGTGCACATCACCTGATTTACTTAATTGGTAGCTGGCTTTCAAGCCTATACAGCTTGGAGTAGGACAACATGAATAAAAAGGATGATGTGATCAAAATACTCATTTGCCTAATAATTCTGCACACAGTGTATATGTGTCGGACTACCATGCTTCTATGTCCAGAACATAGAGTGCATATCAACTAGAAATAAAGCCAGAAGAGACTACATTTGGTCTATTGTTCCCCATGGAATCCGTGGTATCCGTCAGGATAATTTTTCCAGGGTATGTCAACAGACAGAGGCAGGAAACGTGATGTGAATGGGCCTAACTAACAACATTTCTTATGTACAAAAGTACTGGAATACTTTGTGCGACATGTATGAATTTTGGCGTTTAAACGCCGTTTTCATGTACATAATATTAGTTTAGAATACGCCTGATTTATGGACCCGCTCTACAGCAGGTCATAAATCAGGCGCATTCTAGCACTAATACAACATTTCTGGCTCAGGTAAACCACTCTGAAAGTGGTCTACCTGTTCCAGCAATAATGCACCTGGAATTGCCATAACAAAGCTATAAATCTATAGCTTCGTATGGTTCTAGCACGCTCCCCGAAATCAGGCGCATTACAACGTGCCGTGGGCGCGCTATAATGTACCTGATACTGGCGTACGGGAGGCTTTTAACTATTGCAAATGGGACTGCGCCTGATGTCGGGCTGAAAATATGCCATACTTCTGGTGCAGCCCCGTTCATACATGCTGCCCTATGTGCTTCAACGCCCCACATCACCAAAATGGATACTTTAGCAGGTGTATATATAAAGGTTTTCCAATAGGTAGATATTTTTAAAAGTATTGTTTCATAATCTAGTAATCAATCAGTACTGGTCATTCCTTTTCTAGTGTACTGTATATTCACTTTATAGGCTCTGTTAGCATCTCTACTGTATTTGAGCTTCCGTTTAAAGTTTTCTTCTCAGATTCCTTCAGCTTTGATGTAAAAAAACCTGAAGCACTTTCTTTTAGTCAAATGATCGACACATTGAAGGAAATTAATTGTAAATTATTAAGTTCTGTTCAGCACAGTTGGGGTTCATAAAATGAAAGATCCATCACAGCTTGATTTCTGTTTTTCTACTCCTGCGACAAACAGAAAAATTTTTTAAAGTGTAGATGTGAACATGACCATAGCACATTTATTGTGCTAAAGCACAGTTCTATTTTTATAGGTTTATATTCTTATAAATGTCTACTAATGTTTATAATGCACCAAATAGGCAAATGTACTTCAATTTTAGATCATATGGCAAAATTGGATTTGTACAAGTCAACCTGTGAAAATATTCAGACACTGTAGTTCAAAAATTTTAGATTTCCAATCAATTAAAATAACATGCTTTCATTTTCTGAACCTGACTAGAGCTGATGTCTTTGTTATCTGTTAAAGAAGGAGGTTGAGGCTGGCAACCACACAAAAAATATCAGGTAATCATTAATCCATGCCACAATGTAAGTGTGCCCATCCTTAGCTGAGTATATAATGTTCTTTCTAAATCACAATATTAAAAACCTATGATACACTGTTCATCTCGTATCAGTTATCAGTGTAAACTGAAGTAAAGTGCTTTGTGTTTACACAAGGATTTCCATGTACAGTGCCAGGCAAAATAATATGGTTTTTATGAATTGTTTACTGTGAAAAACAATCTTGGTAATTGTTCTGCAGAATGTAAATGATGAGGCTCCTGTTTGCTCTCCTGCCTATTATGAGAAAATTATTTACTCTACACGGAAAATACCTGTACTAAAACTACAATGTTCAGACAAGGACTCACCCGATGATCAACTAAGCTATGCCATAGTATCAGGTATGATAATGATTGTTGTACTTATTTACTAATCAGAATTAGTAATGCTACTATTAGTTGCATATAATGTAGTCATTAACCACAATGTATTAAAATGCAGCCCAAAACAAAAGCGGTCACAGAGGTACATAGGGCTTTAACCATATCTCCGTGTGGGCTGTGTTAGGGTATGTACATGTCGTTAGAAAAGTCTGATGTGTTTGCTTCGGCATGAATCCGAGGCGACACCTTACTTTAACTTAATTGAACCATTTTTCATCTTCGGTTTGGTTACAGGTTAGGCTCGTTGCACTGGGGCTAACCCACGTCACTCCTCCTCGGAATGGGATCTGATGAGGATCCGCTGGGAAGAAAAATCCAAGCTGTAGTTCACTATGAGCTGCAGTGCAGACCAGCCAAGTGAATTTCCGTCAAACTTCACAAAGATTTTTATGAGGAATTCAACGGGGAATCCGCATTGAAGTTCTCATTTAAATCTGAGCCCCAAGACCGGCGGTGCTCATTGGTGTGTTGTCACTTCTGGTCTGACATTACTTCCAGTTAACATAAAGATTAGGGTTAGTGTTAGAGCTCGAGAATTATTTATTTACAAGTTAGGTTGAACACGTGTCAAACCAAGGTAGCTGAGGATGCATGGGTTTTCCGCCAAACCGCCAACCGCACGAAAAACCTTCTACATGCACATACTTCTGTCCAGTTTTTGGACGGAATATGAGCATGTGAATTTCAAGGGGTAGGGCTTTTCTCCGCGGCCATGGGGACAGCACACAAACCGGAAAGATACCAGTCATATAAACCGTATTTGTCCATTGCCGTGTAAACAGCCCCTTAGACTAGCCTAACCTATACCAATTATTGGTGTGCCTTGGTCCAACAAATATATGCAAAATCTAAATGCATTTTTGTCACATTTTAAGCCACACCCCTTCACATGAAGTCACACCCATTAACAGCTAAGCCACATCTCTTGTGACAAGAGTCATGGAAAGTGAAGCACCTTAGCAACTGTTGTTTAAAATGAGATACTGTATCATTAGGACAAAGTCTGGGCAAAAACACACTAGTAAATCTGCCCTGAGTCTTGTTATTAGTTAATCATCCTGTGTTCAGCCCTCTACAAGCGGTGTGACCTGCTGAGAAGCCATTAACCATATAGTATGAAAGATAACATTTGTATTATTATCACTTCTATTACCTATACTTATTAATGACTCAATTGGAAATATTAGTAGACACTGACATTTCATTATGTAGTTACTCTTTAGGGAATTCTCTCCACATAATACAGTAATTACAGTACTTGGTTCTGCTGCTCGATAATAGCAGCCTGAGTATGTTCAGGCCATTAAATAGGGAAGGCTAACTATAGCTTACATCCTACCTCAGTGCTTTTCAGCAGTTTTACGGTTTTGACACTTTACAAAGGCGTTCTAGGACTATACAGTGTGAGCATGTCCCAATACATTTATTAGCACAAAAGAAAATGGCTTTAATTATAGCTGAACTCTACTCCAGCTCATAGCCAATGCAGATTTTAATTTCAGGTGCAGAGACTCCTAAAGATGCACCAAATGTATTTAAAGGCATACTCTTGTTAATATATGTGGCCAGTTTTATTTTGGAGCTATTTTCATTAACAATTCCTTATGTAATGCTAGTCTTAATGTATCCTCCCTTTTATGTTTGGAAAAAGACTGCAGACCCAATAATGTTGTAAAAACCCTAAAAACCAAAATTTTCATATTTTCACTGTAGACATTTAATTAAAATCTAACCACACTGTTGCAGCCCCTACAATGAAGGAGCAAATGACTGCTGTTCTTCAACCCTGCAGTGAGCATAACATATTGGGTTCAAGTTTTTATTTTCTTACTGTGTTCTGTGCGTATGTGTAGCCATATATGTGTCCAGGTATATGTGTGCTAGGTACGTTATACATGATAATGCTATGATTACTTGTTATACCTTTGTTATTTAAGATAATGATGCTTAATAACAATATGATGCTGGACAAATTGACAATTATTGCCTTTCAAATGTATGCTCGGTGCCTGGAAAATCTGGCAATTTTTAGTAAGACTGACTTTCACTTATATGTATATTATTACATTTAGTACATTTTACATAGATAATAATGATAGTTACAAAGTATCAATTGCAGCAGTAGCCATAAAAGTATAATATATTATTTATAAACATAGATTCATCATATATAAAAATCATTATTGTAAATGTAAATGGTCATTGCCCAGCATCTCCATTTGAATGGCCATCATTATTTTTTCACATATGCACCTTTAAAGTAAACAATTTAGTATACCAAGAGGTGCATACAGCCAGCTTCCATCTCACTCATCCATTTTCTTACCTTAAAGGAAAGGTGTAATAGCTTCATCTGTCTGGGCTCAAGCAGCACATTTTCCTCTTTCTGGAAGTAGCAGTACTGAATTTCAATACATGTATCAATGCAGTCACTATATCTCTGTCATACCTTTGACAATGACTTTTCATTTATTTCTCTCTCCAGAGAATAAAGCTAACCGTTTTATTCTTCAGAGGGATGATGTTGGTCCTCCTGTTATAACACCAGCTGAAAACTTCCAATATAATGTTTTTGAGGGCATTCAGGATCCAACAGTTTTCCAACTGCTGATAGAAGTTACTGATGAACATGGAGTAAACAAAGCTCTTCAGCGGTCTACGACAGCTACTGTCATAATACATGTGGTCCCCTGGACTACCACAAACCCGACTACATCTCTGAAACCCACAACTATGCAAGTAAGATTTCATGTTTCATTCTGTTTCCTCAATTTGATCATGATTGTTTTTGCTTCTACAGAGGATAGCAGTTATATTGAAGAAAGTTTAAAATGTGGCTAAAAACTACTGCTTAAACCAATAATAAAAATCACATTTAAAGGTTAAGCTATGAAAAAGTCACTAGCAAGAGCATGGTGCTTATTAATATTCAGTTTAAAGTACAATTAATACCTTCTACTTCTTTCAGGTATGTTCACATGTCAGCTTTTTCCAAATGGAAAATCTGATGTGGAATCTATGGCAGAAATCCTAGGTGATAACTTAGATTTCTGCTGCGGATCTAAGCTTTGGGGAGGCAGTTTTTTTGCTTCTGACATGGATGTGGGCCCTATTTCAATGGTCAATTCAATTCTTTCATATCTGCACTGTGGTATAGAAAATATGTGCAGTAGTTCACTGTGTGAAATGAATCCCATCAGTGTCAGACTAGGTGGAGTTGATTCTAGGGGCCCACCATTTGAGCTGTTTCTAGTCCCACTGGAGGGGTTTATTTTAAGGATCTACTGTAAATGACAATACATGCCTTCTATACTCTGCCTCTTGTTTTTTGCCTCTGTTTTTATGCTTTTTTGCCTCTTCTGAGGATGTATATGGAGTTAAAAAACAACTCCAGGTCTACCATGCTCAGGGCCAACCGGGTGTTTCCCCTGTGGGCCAGTCCGAGCCTGAATCCCATCAAAAGAATAGGATTTGATTTACAAATGGATTTTGACATGCAAACCAACACAGAACCTGATGGTCCAGGTAAGTCTTCAAACACAATAGAGCTGAAACCCTTTACCATTATCAATCAAGAGTACTTGTCTCTTTTATATTTTGTATGCTGCTATTATTTATATATTTTCTTGGCTCATGTCATGGGATTCTAGTTGTTTTCCTATGTTACTTTTTTCCTGTAACATTTGTAAATAAAGACCCATCAAAAAATCTATTAAATTTGATCCCTCATTAGTTGTGGACTTATATGGTTGATTATAAGACATAATTCAAGTCAATCTTCCACCAATATATAAAAGTTTACTCTTGTCAGTTAAAATAGATTTATTAAGTAATTATTTTATTATCTGGCTTAATGTTGTGGACACTATTCTTTGTAGTAAAACATCCAAATTTGTTCATTTATAAGTTAGGGTATGTTTACACGGTCAAATTTCGGCACGCATTTCGCATTGTATTTGCGCCAAAATTACGGTAATCCACAGTTCTCATAGAGAACTATGGACTACGCCTCCTCTTCCCCGCTCATACAATACGATAGTATTGTACGCGCAGGAAGATAAGTGGCATGTCAATGAATGTCTATGGGGCAGTCGGGCTGCCGCCCACCTCACCCCCCCATGTCGTGTTCGTACGCGCGTATCAGTGCGACAGCCGAACATCCGGCGTAATTGCGGTGCGTACTGTACATCCCACAATTACGCTGTGTGAACATAGCCTTACATTGAAAATAAGTATCTTTCCCCAAGATACTGTTGGTGGTTTAATGGATCGGTGCTGCTTCTCTTCTGTAGAAAGACACTTTGTATAGGTCAGCACAATAGTTTTTTATTAATGGGAAATCCCATCACACACAACATCTGTAAGGAGTTTGCATGCTCTTCTCATGTTTGAATAGGTTTCCTTTGGGTACGCCACTTTCCCCTATATTGCAAAAACATACTAATAGGTTATTCTTGAATTCAGATTGTGAGCCCCAGTGAGGAAAGAGACCAATGTGAAGGATGCAATCTATGTACAGCAATGTGAAATATAATAAATAAAGAATAAAATAATAAACAAAATACATTATAAAATTTGGTTTAAAAACAAAAATAAAGAAATATAGGCATCAGATTTAGTAGGAACTTTTACAGATGTAAACTGTTACAGTGGAAATTTGTCGGGCTGGACAGCGCTCGGCTAGTGGGGAGGAAGATCTGCAGCAGCTGATCAGCGACCCCCCCGATAACAGTCTGCTGGGAGCTGTGTGAGTGACAGACCCCCACCATCCTGACACAGGCGAGTCGCCCCACCCAGTGGGAGGACCCGGAGGCCGCCCCAAATCAGCTAAGGGGCGGTACTGGGGATCACATTTAACCCCCTGCTGCTGGTGCGCGTCTGCGATATTCCCCGGCTGCCTTGCTACCTGGGGTATTGCTTTTTTGTTTGCTTACCTGTGTACCTGACCCGGTTTGTTCTCCTGACCCCGGCTTGTCTTCTTTTTTTTTGTACCTTGCCCCGTTCGTGTTTGACCTCGGTTGTTTACGTTTATCCCTCGGGTTTCGATTTGTGGCTTGGGTTCCTGATTTGGTTTGCCCCGGGACTGTCTGAATTTTTCCCTTCGGAGGGCCCCAGCACTTTACAGCACAGGGAGTCGCCCAGTTGCCTCCCCGCTAGGGCAGCCGTAAAGCAGGCAGGGACAGTGGGCTGGGTTCCAGTCAGGGCTCACTATACCCCCTTTGATGTGACATTTCGCGGGCCCGGAACCGTTACTGCTTCCCCCATATAAACCCCCATGAAGTTTGGGTTTTAGACAGATGCGGGGCAAACCCAGGTAGCCCGGGTCGGCGCTGAGGTAGCCCCAGCAGGAATCTACCCCAAGTCAGATGTCCCGCACTCCCTTTTCCCCTCCGTGGGCCCCCTATCCATTGCCTGACAGGGTTTTCAGGTAACAGGAAGGCCTTTTTTTGGGATTTTGAGAGGGATGTCGCCGGTTTTTAGGCTCCCCCCAATACCCCGGGCAAAGAGGGGCAAAGGTGGGAATGGTTTTTGTCCCCACTTTAGGGTCCCCCCCCGGGTGGGATTTTTTGTTACCGCCGGGTCGCCAGAACGTCTTCGTGGGCAGCTTTTTTGCCCCCTTAGGGTACTTTTTTTGACCCGGGTAGGGAAGCTGTGGCCGAGGCTCAGTGACCACCTTGAGGCAGGGTAAAAAGACGGGGAGGGAATTTTGCCTGAATTTGCCGCAGTGCGTTCCGTTTGGGTGGGAAAGACCCAGCTTAGATGCCTTAGATTAGGGTTTGCTGACCATGTGAAGGGTTTGTTGGTGGCTTACCCTACCCCCGGGATTTTGATGAGGCCATGGTAGCTGTTCATTGGACAGACTTTTTTGGGGGAGACGTCGGGAAAAAAGGAACCTCTCCGTTCCCCCCCCCCCCCCCACCATGGGGGCACCTTAAACCCCCTTGTTTTGATTTAAACCCGAGGCCCCCGCAAGTAGGGGCTTCATCCGCGACTGCTGCTAAAGACCCTAGGACTACTCGTCGCACCCAGGGGTTGTTGCTTCTACTGTGGCGAAGATGGGACACGGCGTTCGGGAGTGCTCCAAACAGAAGACCAGGCCAGAAAAACTCCAGCGCCTAGGTGGTCAGCAGGAAGATCACCTAGGCGAGCAGGTATTTCCAGTGCATCATCTGATCACAGCGGGGTGGATGTTATCATTAAAGATCTGTGCAAAGTCTGGGCCCAAGTTCAGAAGAACTTGGTTCATACCCAGAACATCCAGAAGAAAAATTCTGATAGACGGCGTCTTTGTTCTAGAGGGTTTGCGGTTGGGGATAAAGTATGGTTGTCCACCCAAAATCTGCGATTGAAAGTTCCCTCTGGTAAACTTGCGCCATGATTTGTAGGTCCATATGTGGTTCAGGAGGTGGTTAACCCAGTGGCATATCGGCTGAAATTACCCTCGTCTCTCCGAATACATAACGTGTTCCATCGGGCACTTCTTAAGAGGTACATTCAGCCTGTTACTCCGCCCTCTAGACCTCCTCCTCCGGTTTGTATAGAGGGGGAGTTAGAATATGAAATCGCCCGTATTTTGGATTCTCGTAAGGTCCAAAGGTCACTGCAGTACCTGGTCCATTGGAAGGGGTATGGTCCTGAGGAGAGATCATGGGTTCCAGCTAAATCCATCCATGCTGATGACCTGGTGAGGGAATTCCATGAGTCTCACCCAGACAAACCCAGACCAGGGAAGGGTCCAGTGGCCCCTCCTAAAAGGGGAGGGGGGAGGGGTACTGTCAGGGCTGGGCAGCGCTCGGCTTGCAGGGAGGAAGAGTCTGCAGCAGCTGATCAGCGACCCCACCCTGATAGACAGTCTGCTGGGAGCTGTGTGAGTGACAGACGCCCAGCCACTCCTGACACGAGGCGAGTCGCACCAGCCAATGGGAGGACCCGGAGGCCGCTCCAATCAGCTACAGGGGCGGTATCTGGGGATCACATTTAAACTCCCTGCTAGCTGAGTGCTGCGCCTGCGATATTCTCCTGGCTGCCTTGCTACCTGTGCTATTGCTTGTTGTTTGCTTACCTGTGTACCTGACCTCAGCTTGTTCTCCTGACTCCGGCTTGTCTTCTGTTTTTGTACCTCGCTCCCGTTCGTGTTTGACCTCGGCTTGTTTACGTTTATCCCTCTGGTTCTGATTTGTGGCTTGGCGTTCCTGATTTGGTATTGACCCGGACTGTCTGACTATTCTTCCTTCTGACGGCCCCAGCACTTTAGCAGCGCAGGGACTGTCGCCCAGTTGCCGTCTGCCGCCTAGGGCAGCACGTCAAGCAGGCAGGGACAGTGGGCTGGGTTCCAGTCAGGGCTCACTGTACCTCCCTTGACGTGACAGGAATCAAAAGGGTTTTAGAAGTCTGCTTTGCTTTGACAATTAGAGCCAAACTAAAGTTGAACATAATGTAGAGGTGAAACAGCATTACTATACTAGTGACACACATAATCTTACTTGCAGGAGTCACTCATGAGAAAAGTTAGAAATTCTTAGGTGGCTGCCAGGGAGAACATTTTGGCAGGTATACTGTCTATTTCTGTACTTTCCCAAACCAATTTTGGGAGATACAGTATCTCACAAAAGTGAGTACACCCCTTGACATATTTTTTTTAATATTCTAATAAATCTTTTAATGGGACAACACTGAAGATATGATGCATTGATACAATGTAAAGTAGTCAGTGTATAGCTTGTATATGAGTGTAAATTTGGTGTGCCCTCAAAATAACTCAGCACACAGCCATCAATGTCTAGACCGCTGGAAACAAAAATCAGTATATCCCTAAGTGACAATGTACAAATTGTGCCCACGGTGTCATTTGACTTTTTAGTGTTACAAGGTCTGAAGTCTGAATGAGGAGCATGGGTTTTAAATTACACACTATCCTTCTCACACTGTATCATAGTGGTCACTGAAAGTTCAACATGGCACCTCACTGTCTGAGGATCTGAAAAAAAAATTGTATCTCTACATAAAGATGGCCTAGGCTATGAGAAGATTGTCAACACCCTGAAATTGAACTGCAGAACGGTGGACAATACCATACAGCGGTTTAACAAGACAGATTCCACTCCGAACAGGCCTCGCCATGGTAGACCAAAGAAGTTGAGTGCACGTGCTCAGCGTCATACCCGGAGATTTTCTTTTTCAAAATAGACATGTGCATGATTCCAGCATTTCTGCAGGGGTTAAAGCGTTGGGGGCTCAGCCTGTCAGTGCTCAGATCACATACCGCACAATGCATCAAATTGGGCTGCATAACTGAAGGAAGCCTCTTCTAAAGATAATGCACAAGAAAACAATTTGCTGAAGAAAAGCAGACTAAGGACATGGTTTATTGGAACCATGTCCTGTGGTCTGATGAGACCAAGATAAACTTATTTGGTTCAGATGGCGTCAAGCATGTGTGACAGCAACCAGGTGAGGAATTTGTCCATTTTCACTAGGGGTGTGCTCACTTTTGTTGCCAGCGGTTTAGACATTGATGGTTGTGTGCTGAGTTACTTTGAGGGGATGCCAAATTTACACTGTTATACAGGCTGTACACTGACTACTTTACATTGTATCAAAGGGTCATAGTGTTGTACCATGAAAAGATATAATGCAATATTAACAAAAATGCGAGGGTTGTAGTCACATTTTTGAGATACTGTATGTTGTGTTATTTATCTAAGGCTTGTAATGCAACTTCAATTAATTCCTGCAGACACACAAAAAAAGCAAATCTCAATTCAGACTGGACCCTACTTCTAAAAAATGCACCTCGCTTGCTGTCTATACTAGGCCTTCAAACTTTTCAGGGCAAATAGGTTTCAATCAATGTACCATTGTATCACAGCACATAATATCATCTCCCCTTGCTCAGTGCTTTTCAGTGACTTTTATTGTGATCTTTAATAACATTGTGCAGTAAGATATCACGGTCAAGTTAAACTTGCTTTATCTGCACCTGGTTCTGATTAAAAACAGCTTCAGGATGGATTGATAGAGTGCCAGATCAAAACAGAGACAGCGGAAACTCCCTTATGTACGTAACCCCCCTCTCGTACCCTCCAAAAAATATAAAAAGGCTGGCCTCTCCAGTCTGAAATCAACTACAGACTATCGTGGCTGCAATATCAGTGTGAACACACCCAAAAAGCAGCAGCACACGGCAAGCACCAGGGTACATGTGGACACTGAATATGTGAAATATTTTAAATTGCATTACTGCGGAATCTGGTAAACCTAAAAAATGTGACAATCTTGTGAGAGCCCATCCATCAATGTGAGAAATGACCTCAGTCCATTTGGAACTTTAGTTCTAAACAATCTTACCTCTTCTGATCAATCCCAATCATTTCCTACTGAGAAAAAAAATTGTAAGAAACTCATTGCGCAATTTCCAACCATTTCTTCATATGTTCTTTTTTTTATTTTCATTGTTAAGCATTATCAAGCTTTAGAGAGGTGATAGCATAAATTTGCTACCTTATAATTCACGGCGAATAAGAACAACTTACATTTTTGCAGAAGAGAACATTAAAAAACTGCTCTAATCTATAGTTAACACTAATATAATATAGTGACTTTAAACTTGGACTTTATCTGCAATGTTTTAATTGACTCAAAGAACAGAAGATGATTATTCATTCTGAAGATATTATTATGGATAGTGGCATGTATGGATTTTTCTTATTTTATATAACAGATCTTTTTAGTTGAGGTTACAGAACAAGCACTTCTTTATGTGCATTCAATTATAAAATGATGTGAAGATGATAAAAAGAAATCAGGACTTGCTTGCATCAGTGCTACAGCACCACCTGGTGTTGAAAGTAGGAGTGTAAGAATTTACTTTAAATCATTTGCAAGTTTTTAAAGTATCCCTGCCAAATTTAAAAAAGCAACAAAAATAATCTTTATTCAAAACATGAAAATATTGCTCGTTAGTTATTATCTTGTAATATTTGGCCTGCAACTGGAAAAACACTCACTTTACATTAAAAAAGAGCTCAAGTAGGTCTCATCCAACCCTGCATTAAATTAGTATAAAAATGAAAAGTATTGAAGGGAATATTATAAAATATGTCTGTGACATTAAGGACAACCCGAGGCTGGATCCTTGTTATATAAACTAATGTTGGGCTCTGCAATTATAACACAGTTAACATAATCCGTGACATCCATAAAGTATTGGCCATTACTATGCTTTATCTTCTTACATGTCTTATGCATATAACCACATGCATATAACCACAATATCCCCCATCTCTTCTGTGAGCCTGTTCTCTCCACAATGCTAGTGTGAACAGAGTTTGAAAAAATATGACAGAAATACGGAATTCTGATGCAAATATATTCACCTAAAGGAATAAACAGAGTCTGTCATAATGATTTTGTTTGTTAGTATAGACATTTTTCCATAAATTATGTCATACGCAGCTGACAGTTTTAGGATTTTAAATTCAATACTATTCTTAAAGGGAATCTGTAGCCAATTTTTCTTTACTTATTCAATCAAGACCCTGATCCATATTCCTTTCTTCTTAGCCATTTTTATTTTCTGAATGTAGATTTCTCAATTCGGTCGTCTATATATGATTGTGGGGACAGCATTCTTGCCTGCCTTACTTTAACAGCATATAGAGAGATGCTTTACAGCAGATTCATGCACATAGGAGCCTTAAGACTGACTCATTGACTTCTATAGGAGAGTTTTCTAGACATGATCTGTGACCTGGGAAGAAGTTAGTGTGCAGAGAAGGGGAGAGGGCGAACTGTGGCATCTCTTATTGTGAATGGTGAATCCTGTGTTATCTATGCACATTGGTGTCACCTTTCAGTATAACCCTGTTTTGCTGATAATGAGCAGACTACTGAAAATCTCTCTTTACAGAACAGGAAGTGTCAGACTATTATTAGGCTTAGTGGCCAAAGTGCAAACTGCAGGACTTAAGAATTAAAAAAAAATATTGAAAATGATATGGAAAATTTAAAAAAATAACCAAAAATTCATAAAAAAATGTGTTTAACATAAAAATGTGAGTTAAACGATAAGTCATTTTTTGGTAACACATTCCCTTCCCAACTTTTAAAATCTCAGTCTGAGCTAATAAATACTGTATACTGGCCATTTAGACACAGGTCTGTTTTTTAAAGCAGTTCTACCATGATAGACAATGATGGCATTTCATTAGGATATGTCATCATTGTCTGATATCTTGGGAACGGGCCCCTAAAAGTCACAGAGCCAAGTGGAGACCTTGCACATGGCTCTTCATTCTGTTCTAAGGGATTTCTAAGCAGATCTAAACACACCACTTGGTTGTATTCAGAACTCCCATAGAACAGAATGAAATGTAACTCTGCAAGCACGGTCAGCTCTCCAGTCTGTGCTGTGAGTTTCAGCCATGTTTTTCACTCAAGATAGAACCCCTTTCAGGAATTTACTGTAAATGTCAATAAGAAGTTTAGTGATTGTATAAACTATGACAACCTGTATTACAGAACTGCAATGTACTACTAATACCTTTAATAATTTTCAAGATATGTTACAGTATGTTTTGTAATATATATACTTTAACTGCTGCGGAAATCTTCATATTAATTACGGAGTGAATCCTAGACATCACCACCTTTCGTTTTAAAACAAGATTCTGCAGAGGTATCCACCAACTCAACCTGACACTATATTTATCTAACAGCTCCCCTGGTATTTTGCCATGATCTGCATGAAATTGTGACAAAACAGTCACAAATGTACTATAATTTGTGCAAAACCACTTTGTCTGCTCTGGTTCTTTGTAAATTATAGCAAAAGCACATCAGCTTTTAAGTGCAGCCAGGTCATAAATTACTCTGTTATCAAAAAAAGACTAATGATACCAAAGGTCCTACAGGTCTTGCTGCACTGCACCCCAGTAAAGGAGGAAACATGAGGAGTGTTTAAGGAATGGGATGGAGGAGGAGGAAATGTAGACTGGTCTGTGTCCAGCAGTCTATGTGAGAGGGAGTACCATGAGCAATAGAATATTTGATGGAGAGGGGCATGAGCAGCACTTTATGTGAGAAAAGGAGGGTCATGAGCAGTAGTCTATTTGAGAGTGAGAGGCTATACGTAGCCATCTATGCAAGAGGGGGTGTCATAAGCTACAGTTTATGTGACTGTGAGGAGCCATGAGCTGAAGTATATGTGAGAGGAAGTGCCATGAACAGCAATTTGTGACAGAGAAGGCCATAAGTGTTAGTCTTTGTGAGGAAGTGGGAGGCCACGAAAAGTAGTCTATTGTAGAGAGCAGACATAAGCAGCACTCTATGTAAGAGAGTGGGCATGGGCAGCAGTTGACATTAGAGAGAGAATGCCCAATGGAGCACTCAAAATAAGAGGTGGGCCACGTTCATCATGAATGTCAGAGACTGGCCATGAGAAGCAGGTGAGCTTTGATCTGCAGTCTGATTAAAAGAGGTGGAGCCATGAACAACAGTCTTTGAGAGAAGGGCATGAGCAGCAGCCCGGGTGTTGGGTGGTCATTAAATTAATACTGTATATTAGATAGGGGGTCCATGATATAAACATATGTGATACTTCAGACCAGGCCACATTCTTTCAATGCTTTATGGTCCAATTCTGATGTTTATGTGCTTATGGTAGGTGCTTTCTAGAGGGGACAGGGCTCAGCATAGGCACTTTGTGATGAAATGTGATGTACAGTGTGTTATGAAACTTTCAACCATAACTGGCAGTACCTTTTAGCAATTTGTGCTACAGTAGCTCTTCCTTTGGATCGAACTAGAGGGACTAACCTTTGCCAGTTTCATCAATGAGCCTTGTTCAACCAGTCACCAGGTCACTCATTGTGCCTCCTTGAACCACTTTTGGTAGGTACTAACCACTGAATAAAAGGAATACCCCACAAGACCTGCTGTTTTGGAAATGTCCGGATCCAGTCATCTAGCCATCACAATTTGGCTTTATGTCAAATCACTTAGATCCTTACAGCCCTTAAAGGCTTTATAACTGCATATTGACTTCAAGGCATACAGCTTGTTAGTTGAGGAAGATTCTGTTCTTATTTTGCTGTTGATCATACAAACTGTCTTCTTCTGTTCTTCTTTCTTCTTCTTTCAGTTTCTTCATGTATAAGAGAGTAACTCTTTCTTTTAGTTACTGCTTTCTATGTGCAGGTACATAATTGTGATGTTATAAAATGTTATAATAATCACCTGGTCTTGTGATGCCATGGAACGGTGTGGTATCATGTGATCTTATGATGTCATGCAATGGTGTGGTATCATTTTGTCTTGTGATGTGATGGAATGGTGTGGTGTCACGTGATCTTATGATGTGATGGGATGGTGTGGTATCATGTAGTTTTGTGATTACATGGAATGGTGTGGTATCGTGGTCTTGTGATGTCATGGAATGGTGTGGTATTGTGATGACATGGAACAGTGTATTATCATGTGATCTTGTGATGTGATGGTATGGTGGGGTCTCATGTAGTCTTGTGATGTGATGGAATGGTGTGGTATCGTGGTTTTGTGATGACATGGAACAGTGTAATATCATGTAGTCTTGTGATGTCATGGAATGGTGTGGTATCACGTAGTCTTGTGATGTCATGGAATGGTGTGGTATCACGTAGTCTTGTGATGTCATGGAACAGTGTAGTATCATGTGGTCCTGTGATGGGATGGTATCATGTGGTCTTGTGATGTCATGACATAGTGTGGTATCATCTGGTCTTGTTATGTTATGGAATGGTGTAGGATTGTGTGGTCTTGTGATGTCATCTGTTAGCATGAACAATGAATGTAATACTTCATGCACTTTGTAATAGGAGTTTTTTTAATCCAGATACTAATAATGATTTATACAATGTATTTTTCCACGATGTGACAAAATGGATAAAAGAATTATGAGCAAATATCCCTAGTTAAAGGATTAATTTAAGCAAGGGTTAGCATGCAGTTTTAAGAAGACTACAGTAGTGTTGAGCGATTGCGTTGGCTATCGAGATCGATCGATAGTCGATAGTCGGGCTGCTATCGATAAGGTTTTTCGATAGTGAGCATCGATTATGATGCGATTACCATTAAAGTCTATGATCGTGCAAAACACCTTTTTATTACACCCAAACAAGGTGGAGAAGCGAAATAACATCCACAACAGTCATATGGATAAGTGTTCATCTTAGGCAACACACTTAGGTTATAAAAGATTACAGCAGAAAAAAAGTCACAGACCCATTCACTATCCTGTCTTGTACACAGCGATGACCCTTAAACCTGCATCACTCACAAATTAAAAAGTGCCAGAAGGCAGTATTGAATTTGATCCATCATGTTCCTTGAACTGGAAATTGATATCCCTGTCCTGGAACGCGAGCATGAGGCCCGGAAACCTGCATGACCCCCCCAGATTTAAAAAGGTGCCCGCAAAAAAGGAGTCTTTCAACCACCATTTTAGTTGAAACAAAAGAAACTAGGACACTTACCTATATCTGTCTGGTACCGCAGAATGACCATTAAAGCCTGTCTGCCCACAGTTTAAAAAGTGCTGGAAAATCGGGTCTTTCTAACACCTTTTAGTTGAACTGGACATTGACTAGAACTGTCCTGTGCCAAAGCATGACCCAGGGCGGGTTAACAGTGGGTGCGGTGAGGGGCCCAGGCTGGCGTCGTCATCTATTAACAGCAGGTTAAAATGCCCTGATGCGCAGGCAACAAAAACTGTCGTGCTGAAGCAGAGTGGGGAAGCGGAAGTGGGGAGAACTCCACCCTTTCCCTCAGTACACAGTCAAGACCTGGGTAGCGCTTGCCCCTCCGTATGAGTGCGGCCCAAAATTGAGCTTCACTTGGAAATTTACTGGTGGTTAAAGCTCCTTTTACACCCAGGTGCCCTTTTGCTTGGCTTCTTTTTCTCATTTTACTCAACGTGTGGATGAAATTGTCTCTGTACTTTGTTCTCTGTCCGTGCTCCATACTCCATGTCCTCTGAAAAACCTACATCTGGTCAAGTTTTCCTGTACCTCCCTTGTACAATTCAGGGGAATTTTTTTACAGCTATTGTTGTACATTCAGTTTTTAGTAGTTTAATTCTAGAAAACACCATTTTTAAATAGGATGGAATCCCCACCATGTCTTTGTTTCTCTTTTTTTCATGTAAAATGGGTTGTCTCAATACAGGGATTGATAGCCCATGTTAAAGAATCTTGCAAAAACAAGACATTTTGCAATATGTGTCCATTAACAGTGTCCTAGCCTATTACTGTTTTTTTCTGACAGCTCCAACACCCTTGAGCCACTCTTAGACATGTGTGAAGAACAAATGTCTGTAGAAAGCAACATTTTTTAGAATAGGACCTGTAGTATAGCTGCTTGTCCAGCAAAATGCCCACAAAAATTCAAGCATGACCCTTGAGCCATTTGACAATAGTGAAGAACAAATGTATGTTTGAAACAACATTTTTTAGAATAGGACCTGTAGTATAAGCTGCATGTCACAGCAAAATGCCCCAAAAATGCATACAGACCCATGAGGCTCTTTTGACAATTGTGAAGAACTAATGTCTATTAGAACAAATTTTTTTAGAATAGGACCTGTATATTGCTGCATTTCAAAGCAAAAATGCCCCAAAAATTCAAACATGACCCTTGAGTCTCTTTGGTTTCAATTGTGAAGAACAAATGTCTGTTAGAAAAACAGTTTTTTTTTATAGTAACTGTAGTAATTTGCTGCAATTTCAAAGCCGCATGACCCAAAAAATTATAAAAATGACTCTCAGCCACTGTTAAGAAATTGTGAGGGAGAAATGCCACTTATAGCCACATTTCTGTTCCAAAGGACCATGATTATTTGCGTATCTCACAGCTACATGATCCCAAAAAAATTATAAATAGGACTTCTCAGCCACTGTTAAAAATTTGTGAGGGAGAAAGCCACTTAGAAGCCACATTGTCTGTTCCAATGGACCATGATTATTGTTGTATCTCACAGCTTCATACCCCAAAAAATTTATAAATATGACTTCTCAGCCACTATTAAAAATTGTGAGGGAGAAATGCACTTAGAAAGCCCACATTTACTTTCCTAAGGACCATAATTATAGCTGTATCGCACAGCAACATGACTCAAAACCATTGACAATGCGAAAACTTCTTAAGATAAAGTGATTAAATGAATACGGTGTTGTCATGAAAACCTTGCTGTCTTTTACAGTCTCGCACAGCAAAAGAGAATAAAAGAGGAAAAGAGAATATAATTTTCTTAAGAAATGATCATTTTAAAAAAAAGTTTTTCAAGAGTACCATTTCTGTTTTGGAAAAGAATGAGAAGTAGACCGGCAAACTAATCGGTGACTCGCAATTGGGCCACAACATCATCAGAGATCCATGCCCTGATTCATCTTGATGAAAGTCAAAACGATCCATCATTATGCTTTGGAAAGCCGGATGCGTTTTGTCTGTAATGACACCTCCCAGCTGTGCCTGAAGTCCGCTCAGATTACGCTGGCTGCTGGCAGGACAACCCCTCTATGGCGTGACGAGCCATCTCGGGCCATTCGTCATTTTGGATACCCAGAAGTCTATTGGGCCGAACACATGCAAAAACATCGTGTGGAGATGCAGATATTCGTTGCACCATGATCTTAAGCTGATCTCTGTGTGTTGGATGTGTGCCCTGCATTGCATGCGTTGGTGAGGTGGTAACGTCGCTTATGTTGTTCCACCGTGACATTTGGGGAACGTGAAGCAGACGCAACAGATGTCTCCAGTTGATCAATCAGCAAGGTCTCCATTTCCTGCATTTTACTCTCTAATTGGGTGGGTGGAAGGAAAGTGCTGAGTTTTGTTTTTGTACCGGGAACCAGGAAGGTGGCCACCCAGTAACTGTTGTTCATTTTTGATGGGCCTTATGCAGGATCATGTTTTGGAGGAAATGGAGCATCCAAGCACTCATGTCAGAGACGAGCCTTGATTCCCCAGCCTCACTGGGTCGAGGGAGCACTAGCAAAACTGATCTTCCTCATCTTCCTCCTCCGCCTCAAATTCGCGCCAACCTCTCCAAGGCAGGGACGTAGGTCAACATCGGTGGTCTAGGAATAACTCCTCCTCTCCTCCTCCTCCCGCTCCTCGCACAGCTTCACACAGCGCCGACTTGCCTGAGATATTTGCACCCTGAGACCTGATGCGCCACCTTGCACTACTTCTGGACCCGAACCACGCCTAATGAAGACCGATGAAATTGTGAACTGTCGGGCCTTGTGGATTTGATGGATAAAAGGCTCCGTGTCCGCATCTGTGTCCGTCTCCTCCTCCCTCGCTGGCGGACCTGTTGTTTCAGAGTGGTCCAACGATCGTTCCAGAACTAAGATCACCACAATGCTCATGCTGACAAGGAATTGTCCGCACTGACCATTTTGGTGGCTTCTCAAAAACTGGCAAGGATGGTGCAGAGCTCTTTCACCTGCTCCACTCCGTGGTTCAACACCCGAGGTCCGCACCGCTGCTTGTCAGGCCATGTGTCACTTCGTACTGCGTAATGGCATTGCGCGCTGGCACGATTCGATGGAGCATGTGGAGGGTGAATCAGCGTGTTGCCCCATCGTCAACAAGAGATGGTTGACGGGAGGCCGAGCTGAACGCTGCAACGCAGCCCAGGCGGGACGAACAGGGTGCGAACGGCGGAAGTGCGTAACTCAGACCTCGAGCCTTCTTCAGCAGCAGTCCAGACCCGGGTAGCTCCTTTAGAAATTTCTGGACCACAAGGTTTCATGAAAAACATGCCAGCAAGGGATGTGCTCCAGCCCTACAGATCTTAAAGGCGGCCAGCAGATTTCGCCTGTTTATCGCACCCACCTTGCCTGGCCCAAGTTCTTGCACCCAGCCAGCGCCGTGGTCTCGTTGCGGTAGAGCCGTCACAGCTTCGGACCTAATGTGTGGACGGGTCTCCAAGGCAGATTAATTTCAACACGGCCTTGTGTCACTGGGCACGTGGATGCACCAGAGGGACCTTCGGGGGGAAAGAACCCTGCACCATCCCTGCCGGTTTTTGAAGCGGTGCGCCAGCCTGAGAGCCACCGTCACCCCCAAGACAGCCACCCCCACTCACCCAGTAGCGTCACAGAGATATAGCGGCCTTGCCGTGCTTTACTAGTCCATGTGTCGGTGGTGAAGATGTTCTTTTCCGGACACAGATGCAGACAACGCGCATGAAATTTAAGATGACACGTGGCTGGCCAGGGCAGGGACGGCTTTTCTGGCACAGAAATGACTTCTCGGAATCTGGTATTGGGGGCAGGCGAGGGCCATGACGTGGCGGAACCCATCGTTGTCCACCAGACGGAAAGGCAACAATACCAATGCCAAAAGCCTGGCAATCCCGACATTCAGGCTTTTGGCTTTTTGATGGTTTTGGGTTAAAGTGTTTCTTCTGCTCCCAAACCTGGAAGACAGAAGGCTGGCTGCTAGACTGGCCGCTGTACGGCGTGCAGGTCGTCAAACTGGCGGAAGGAGAAGGGGTAGGATGGGTCTCTGGTGGTGCTGGTGGTACTCGGGCGACGGTGGAGGCTGAAGCGGAGGCTGATCCCTGATCATGACTCTGAGAGACATGGGCAGCTGAGGAACGCTTGGTGGTGGCGGAGGAGGAGGAGGCGGAGACAGAGGGTGTGACAGTGGTTGGAGGCCCGGCGTCGGTCTGGCCTTTTTTGGCCAAGTGTTCCCTCCATTTCAACTCATGCATTCGCTGCATGTGACTAGACATGTTGGTGGTGGTTAACCACTTAAGGTTCTTGCCTCTACTTATGCGTTTACGGCAAAGGCGGCATATGACATCGCTGGGTGAATCAGAGGCTTGCTCAAAGAAGGCCCAGGCTTGAGAGGTCCTGGACCTTTTTGACGGCGATAAGCGAGGAGCGGGGTATGCGCTGACCGTGGCTGACTTCTGCGACCGCCCTCTCCCTTTTTGTGGCGGGACCCGTATTGACACTACCCCATCGTCTTCCTCCTCGTCCACTGATGAAGCGCTCGCAAGCAAATTCTGCGGAAAAGACCAGGATGGATCCGCAATGTCGTCATCATCATCATCATCAACACAGGTGACTTGGTCGTCCTGACTTTCTGCATCCAGAAGCTGCGGGCTACAAGCAAGGGGCACTGCAAGGCGTTGCCGACCGCCCGGGATTTTTGCCGATTGACCGGCTTCCTTCACCTCC
This sequence comes from Phyllomedusa bahiana, assembly GCA_025379985.1. Taxonomy (NCBI): domain Eukaryota; kingdom Metazoa; phylum Chordata; class Amphibia; order Anura; family Hylidae; genus Phyllomedusa; species Phyllomedusa bahiana. Next base: position 51,531 of record JAODAL010006627.1, read on the forward strand.
TCTAAGACTAAATCATCCTCTTGATCTTTTAACATGCCTTCTGACCCCAACCGCATTTTGTCATCAAAGAGGTCTTCAGACAATGGATTATCCACAGTGGTGGTACACGAGTTGACATTTGGGCTGCTTCATGTTGGACGTGATGATGCTGATGACGACATTTGTGGCCGTGACTGCGAGGACGAGGAGGTAAGACTGCTAGATGCAGGTTGCATTAACCACTGAAGGACAGATTGGCGACGATGTTCGTTACTTAGATTCACAGGGCCCTGACCCAGCGATGACAGGCCTGACGGTCCTGCAACTGACGATCCGCTGGCATGCGTGTTGTCGCCAGCACTGGAAGGAGCACCTTCTCTCGTACCTCTACCTCCATGTGCTACCCCCCTCTTTGCTCGCTTACCACCTGCATTTCGCTCCATGTTCAGAAATATAAAAATTTGAGAAGGTATGGAATAGTTTTGGAAAGTCTCTTATTAAAAGACGGCAAATCACAGCTATTCTCAAATCCCTCTAATCAAAACAAAATTGCTGGATTCAAATTTAACTGCAAGGTGTCTATCAACAAATCTGGACTGGGCAAAAGTCCAAAAAACACGTATCTGTTATGTTTTGGTATAATAAACGTATTTTTTGCACCTTTCAATTCACCTGTGGTGAATATAGAATTGCTGTTTTAAGATTTACGTAGATGCTGCGTCAATGAACAGTGCTGGGTGCGCAAAAGTCAAAAAACACGTAACTGTTATGTTTTGATATAATAAACTGTATTTTTTGCACCTTTCAATTCACCTGTGGTGAATATAGAATTGCTGTTTTAAGATTTACGTAGATGCTGCGTCAATGAACAGTGCTGGGTGCGCAAAAGTCAAAAAACACGTAACTGTTATGTTTTGATATAATAAACTGTATTTTTTGCACCTTTCAATTCACCTGTGGTGAATATAGAATTGCTGTTTTAAGATTTACGTAGATGCTGCGTCAATGAACAGTGCTGGGTGCGCAAAAGTCAAAAAACACGTAACTGTTATGTTTTGATATAATAAACGGGATTTTTTGCACCTTTCAATTCACCTGTGGTGAATATAGAATTGCTGTTTTAAGATTTACGTAGATGCTGCGTCAATGAACAGTGCTGGGTGCGCAAAAGTCAAAAAACACGTAACTGTTATGTTTTGATATAATAAATGTATTTTTTGCACCTTTCAATTCACCTGTGGTGAATATAGAATTGCTGTTTTAAGATTTACGTAGATGCTGCGTCAATGAACAGTGCTGGGTGCGCAAAAGTCAAAAAACACGTAACTGTTATGTTTTGATATAATAAACGTATTTTTTGCACCTTTCAATTCACCTGTGGTGAATATAGAATTGCTGTTTTAAGATTTACGTAGATGCTGCGTCAATGAACAGTGCTGGGTGCGCAAAAGTCAAAAAACACGTAACTGTTATGTTTTGATATAATAAACGTAATTTTTTGCACCTTTCAATTCACCTGTGGTGAATATAGAATTGCTGTTTTAAGATTTACGTAGATGCTGCGTCAATGAACAGTGCTGGGTGCGCAAAAGTCAAAAAACACGTAACTGTTATGTTTTGATATAATAAACTGTATTTTTTGCACCTTTCAATTCACCTGTGGTGAATATAGAATTGCTGTTTTAAGATTTACGTAGATGCTGCGTCAATGAACAGTGCTGGGTGCGCAAAAGTCAAAAAAACACGTAACTGTTATGTTTTTGATATAATAAACGGTATTTTTTGCACCTTTCAATTCACCTGTGGTGAATATAGAATTGCTGTTTTAAGATTTACGTAGATGCTGCGTCAATGAACAGTGACTGGTGCGCAAAAGTCAAAAAACACGTAACTGTTATGTTTTGATATAATAAACGGTATTTTTTGCACCTTTCAATTCACCTGTGTGAATTTTTGAATTGCTGTTTTAAGATTTACGTAGATGCTGCGTCAATGAACAGTGCTGGGTGCGCAAAAGTCAAAAACACGTAACTGTTATGTTTTGATATAATAAACGTATTTTTGCACCTTTCAATTCACCTGTGGTGAATATAGAATTGCTGTTTAAGATTTACGTAGATGCTGCGTCAATGAACAGTGCTGGGTGCGCAAAAGTCAAAAAACACGTAACTGTTATGTTTTCGTAGATACACGGTATTTTTGGCAACAAACAACCTGTGCTGACTACAAGATTGCTGGTTTGTAATTTAAGTGCAAGGTGGATATATCAACAGTCACAGGTGTAATGGGTAAAATTGAACACCTATCTGAAATGTATACTGATAATAAAAGTGGAGTTTTGCAGCTAACAAAGAGACCTGCAGTTACTAGAAATGAAGTTTATCCAATATAAGTTCAGGCTGCCCAATATCCAGGAAATATTTCAATAGCAAACTGTTAATAATAAAGATATTCCACTACAATGTCTACACTAAGTCTTGGTGAACTTTATCCAGTGTTCTTTAAAGATAGAGCTTGTCTGGTCGCCCCTGGGCCCCCCCCCCCCCCGCCCCCACCGCCGTAATTTACAGTGTTAGATGCTGCTTTAAAAGTCTCTAGCTAACTACATAAAATGTTCAAATCCCTAATCTAACTAAATTGGAAGGATCACAGCTAATAGTAGAGTTTTCTCTGTGCAGAAATAGACTAATTTCGCTGAGCTGTTTGGCCACAGGCAGAACGCAGGTCCTATCCCTATGAGACGCTGAGAGACACTGAGGCTGAAACAGGAAACGCTGTTCTATGTAAAACGAGGTCATGTGATTTTTCCAGCCAATCGCAACCATACACATCCCAGTCATGACGTCGCACACACATCTCACCCTGCTCTATTCTGTAATCTGATTTGCTGGCCGCCAAAATTACAGGAAGCGCCGAAAAAGGCGCGATCTTAATAAATGATGCACAGATTTTAACCTTAATTATCGCATGATCTGGAAATTTCGATCACCATAAAAACCTTGCCGATTCAAATTTGTCGATAAAAATCGCTCACCACTATCCACCACCTCTGCAGATGGGAGCTGTTCTCTTGACATCATCTCCACGTCCAGATGCTCCTGCTCCTCACTACTCCATTGAGCCAGCAGTCGATCAGCGAGGCGATTGCAAAAGATACAACATTATGTGTCCCAACCATCCTAAGGTGCAGAAGCCTGACCGTGCTCCTGTCCAAGTAGTTGGTACTAGCAGTCCCTCCTTTCCAAAAGGTGACCTGCAACCGTCAGAGAACTAATGGCTTGTGCCGAGCCGAGATTGGAGAGGTTCCAAGCCGTAATTTCTTCTCCAAAAAAGGCAGTACCAGCACTTCATAAATATGTAGAACAGAAAGTGGGCCAGTCCCTAGGAGCTTAATCGTTTGTTCCAAGTGTGCACGGCAGCGCGGACGTCTGGACTGTAACTATGGCAGAGCCAATTACATTTCCTTTACGGCCCACTGGGTGAATGTGCTTCCTGCCAGGAAAACCAAAAACAACTTGGACAGGAGACGCCGCTTTCCCCCTCCACGTTGTCAAACTGGGGCCCTTCCTGCGCCTTTGTCCGCCTCCCCTCCTCCCCCCACCCATCAAGCCCCAAAATACTGCCCCATCATACCCAGGTTTGGGCACAGGGGGGTCAAGCATTTTTTAACCCGGGCTTCCTCGGCGAACGAAGCACAGGTGAGGAATGCTCCCGTTTTCACAAAAGATTGTTTTTTTTTCCCGCCCAACTGAAAAACGAACCTTGGTGACCGACAAGGGAGAACATTGTCCGCCTCCCCAAAGGAGTATTCCAGCAACCCTGATGCCCACGTGTTCAATTGGTTGTAAAAAGGGTTCCGAATCTTCCCCCGCCTTCAAAGATCAAAAATGGCCGGGAAACGTGCGCACTTCATCCATTCCTCAAACCAGGAAACCCCCTCAATTTACGGCAGAACGGCCCCCCCCAAACACACCTATATCGATGTTTTCACCTGTTGGTTCCAGCCTGCACATTTGGCCCGACTGTATAACAGAAAAAGGGCCATTATGATGACCGGGCGGACGGGGAGACCCCCCCTTGTAATTTTTGATGTCACCATGGCAGCTCATCGTGCACCTGCCTTTGTTGGGGCCTTTCGGGGGGGCCAGTTTTTTCAGTCGCCAAGACACGGGATGAATAAGCTTTCCACGTTTCTTTTCTGGAAAGATGCTAAAATATCTGTCTGGGGCGGGACAGAGAGGGGCGACACATCTCGGGGCCCAAAGACTCCGGGGGGACGAAAGGAGGGGGAGGAGGAGGAGGAAATTGGAGAAAAAGCATTGTCTGGTGAAATGAGGGGATTTCTACCCAGGTGACAAAGAGGAGGACAGGAAAGAGCGGAGGAGGTAGATGGAAGAGGAAGCGGCAGATGACCCCAAGCCCCGTGGCAGTATACAGGGAGAGGGAGGCAGGGGCCCCTCGACCCATTGTGCAAGGGCCTACCAACAGTGTTGCCTACTATTTTACAGCCAAAATATCAGCACCCGGCGAGAAAGACTCGGGCTCCCCCCCCCATTGGACCCCCTCCCGGGTCCAAAAGGGGACCTTTTTTTCCAGCTATGAGAGGGGGGCAAACTCAAATACTATAGGGAAACCCTCCATAGCAGTTGGCCGCTGCCTAGGGGGAAATTGTCCCTCCTCTGACGGTCTGCCCGGGGGGTTCTTCATGCCCGTACTACGCCCCGGCTGCGGGGGGAAAGGTGGAGGCTCGGAGCATACCACCCCATCACAGAAACCTAAGTCTGGAGTACTGATAGCAGCTTCCTTTACCCGCCTAGTGAGGAGGGCAGTCCCCAGCAGCAGCAGCGGGACCGGGAGCAACCCTAAAACCAAAAGGTGGGGGCCTATTGGGACGCACTTGCCATCCCAGTTAAAAAGATCCTCTGGATTACGGGGCAGCCAAACGAATTTTGGGCCGCAACTTGCCGAGTTTGAATGGAGAAGCTGTCCTCCCCGGCCCAGTAGTGTGCATCAGAGCGGGTTTCAGTGCGGGGGGGGCCATCGTTACCCCAAGGGAGAACCCCTTGTCCACGGGAAATGTTGAAACGCTGCCTTTGTCAAGATAAATCAGGCGGGACGGCCAGGTTTCCACACACCAATCCCTTTAGGGTCGATACATCGCCAGAGCCTCCCCAAAAACGTGAGAAATGAGTCGGTTCAAACTACTGCCTCAGCCACTATTTAAATGCCCCAAACCCGCCTATGCCACACATCTGCGACGTTTTCCATTGCCCCCAACCATCTTTACCAGGGGACTGGTTTTTTGCCACCCACCTCCACACTTTTCTTTGGGCAGTCTGCCCTCATCGCTGCTGGGGCTGCTGCCATCCCCTCCACACGTGCATTGTGCCACTCTCTGCCCTCTGCTGTTGTTTTCTTTGCCGTCACCTCCACTTGTCTTGTGCCACTCTGTGGCCTACTCCAGTTTTTCCACCCCCAGAATGTCTTGTGCCCACTGTCTGACCTCACTGCGCTGCCTGCCCTCCACTCTCTGTCATTGTGCCACTTGTGGCCTACTCCTTTTTTTGCCACCTCCAAAATGTCTTTGTCCACTGTCTGACCTCATGCGTGCTGTGGCGCTGCCGTGACCTAGACACTGTGTAAATTGTGCCACCCTGGGGCCCCTATTCCTTTTTTTCTCACTTCCAAATGTGTTTTTTTGCCCGCTACCTCATGCTGCTCCCACCGTCCCCTCCACTCTCTGTCATGTCCACTCTTGGCCTAGTCCTTTTTTTGCCACCCCCAGAATGTCATTGTGCCACTGCGCCCTCTGCTGCTGCTCTGTTGACCCGAAAAACTGCACACTGTTCATTGTGCCACCTTGGCCTTTTCCTTTTTTTTCCCACCCCAAAAATGCTTTGTCCCCACTTCTCCCTCATGCTGCTGCTGTGGCGCCGCCGTCACCCCTCCACACTCTTCACTAATGTTGTCACCTGGCCTCAGTTTTTTTTTTTTTTCGAGTTGCGGGCAAACTTCAGGCAACATTCCCCGTTTCAGTTTTTTGGTCAGTTTTGGGCCCTCTTAAGTCCCAGGGAATTTTATAGTGAAGGTTTCAAAGAGCGGCGGCAGTATGTGTGTGGCTCTAAGACACAACATTGTATGAACCCAAAACCCAAAATTTTCCCTCTCATTTTTAAGCATGGCCCAAATGTTCTACACACCCTGCGGGCTTGTCACCTGGAAATAGCTTTTTTTAAACGTGTTTTCCCCCCAAAGAAATTGGGAAAACAAAGTTATTTTTTGGGGGGAAATTGGGCGAAGGAGCAAAAACCAAATTTTGAGAAATTCGCCCACTCTAATTACAATCATACTTTTTAAATACATTTTTCCCATAAATAAAGGCTATTTTTACCTTAGAAACCTTTTTCTACTGATGGGCATCCTTTTTCCTATGACCCCAACAACCCGTTTTTTATCATTGAAACACATAAAATCGTGAAAAATAGAAAATAAGTAAATATTTTTTCCCTTTTCTTTGGCGCAGTTAGTTTTCTTCCATTAAAATGCTAGCACTCATTATTGTAGGCACGACAGACATAGGCCCCTAGCTGTAAGACTAACCTTTATTGGCTGTATTACTAATAAAATAAAATTCTGAAAAAAATTTTGCTCAAGCTTAAATTGATGGAATCAAAACACCCCACATTTTGAAAAAACTTACACACTAAATTTTTTTGGCAGGGGGAAGGTTAATAATTCCATGTGAATCCAGCTGTGAAGAGCAAACATAAAAATATGTCCAACAAAGACATTTGTATTAAAATGTATGAGCGTTCTAATAATGTTAAGAGTTATAACAGTTTCTCATTCCTTTGAACATTTCCTTTCAAAGATAATCCATTATTTTCTTAGGCTGAATAGTCTTTTCAAGCTGGCGGTAGTTACTATCAAAGCAGTTTTAACATTGTTAGGATACCATTATGGTTCATTACATTTTATGTGGGAATCTGAGAACAAATCATTTTCAATACATTTCTTCCAAAATTAAAATCACAAGTTGTAAAACTAATCTAAGAAGTGTCAGATATAATGAAATGTAATTTCAGTCTTCATATTTAAATCCTTTTTAACGCGGAATTTGGGGAGTATGACTTCTAACTGGGTCTAAGCTGGAGGAAAAATTACACTGAAAATTGAAATTTTGTTTCCCTTGTTCAATTGCGAATAGAAAAATTTAACCACTTGGAACAGAATTTACGAAATTTACTCATTTGCAGGCTGTATGTGATCATTAGAATTTTAGTTTATTTTATTTCCACTGCTATTTAGCCTGAGTTCACATAATTTTAAATTTTTTCAAATTTTTTTGTGGGAAATTAGGGCCCTTTAAATAATATCACGATAATGGATAAGTCCGGGTTTTTTGTCTCTTTTTTTTTTTTTGCTTTTGTTTCTTCAAGTTTTAAAAATTAAAAATTTAAGTCCAAGCAAAAAAACCTTTAAAGGTGATTTTTTATAATGCCCAGGTAAAATTTTTTTTTAAACCATGTTTAATAGAGTGATTGTTATGTTTCTTATAAATATACAGTTGAATCTTCAGAAGGAGAATCAGTACCTTTTGAGAGCTCATAAACAAGAGCCAAGCAAACCTCTACTGTGTACTACTGTGGACCAACAACAATTCGTAAACCAAAGGGTCTATGAACAATTTTTCCTTTGGATTCTACAGCTGCTTCAAATTTTTTCTAAAGATTAAATAAGATTTTTTTTCTTAAGGGGGAACGTTGTTTTGCATGCAGATGTAGCAAAGATTATATTGACAGATAACTGAAAGTGATTTTAACATCTTTTTTGCTTTTCAATGGCTTTGTTTGTGGTCTAAGAACAAATACAGTCACACAGAAAGCCATGATGTCATGGTCAATCCCCACCCCCTCTATCTCCAAAAAGAATCGGGACCCCTTTGGAGTTTTTTTAAAATTAAGAAAAAGAGTAAAAGAGGAAAACAATAATATGTAGCATCTAAAGACAAATACAGAAGACATCAAAATAGAGAACTAACAGAGTGAAATCAACTACTACTGGTCTCAACATTTATAAAACTATTCCCAATTATGTTGAATCATATCAAGTCAATTTTGATAAACCAAGAATAATTACAATTTAATAATACTGTGACATTTTACAATTTGAGCACAGCAGAGTTGTGTGCATGGAGCCTATACAGTGGTACATGAAGTAATAGATGTTAGACATCTGTTTTCAACCTTTTTGTGTCTTAAAATTTAGCCATTTTTTACTTTGGGGAAATTTTTAATATATGCAAACAGTAAGGGTTCACAGACCATTTTGTTCTGATTTCAGCTTTTTCAATTCCGACAAGTTGTAGGGTGCCTGAGGGCATTAGTCCATAGTGCCATCTACCATAACATATCAGCCACCAGATCAAATGTAAAAAAAAAAATACATTTAGATTAGTCTATTAGCCTTCATTGTGTTTTCTCACTTACAACTTTTCATTCTTTCTTTTTTAACTCTGCTTGGTTTTACACTCTGACACTATAAAAAGTCCCCAAAATTTAAAAAGGATTGTGAACTACACACAAATACAGCTTAGGAAGATCAATGACTAGCCGGTTTGTCTATTTGAAACCTTAACTTCTTTAAAAAGATGAGCGATATTATCGAAAAAGTTTTTAAAAAGGACGATTTTAGGCTGATTTAAAAAAGCCATCACACGATATTTTAGGGAACAATCTTACAGAAATCTATTACTATCGCCCATTTTCAGCGTTTCCTGACATTTTGGCGGCCCCCCAATCAGCTCGAGGATGAGGGGAGTTTTGGAGGTGTGCAACGTCCCCCCCTTTTGGGGTGTATGGATTCATTGGTGCAAAAATCGTGACCTCATTTTATCTATGCTGCTGCTTTTCCTGTTTGAGCTCATACTCTGTCTATCACACTTCACAGCAGGACGTGTTTACAGATACAGGGGTATGGGGCCGAAACCATCTGTGAAGCGGGGGGCCCCCCCCTCCCCCGGGAGGTCCCCCCCCCCCCTTTCTTTTACCAATAAGAGACAACAGCCAGGAAGCTTGTTCCTGTATGGCTACGTCTGTATTGTACTGTCAGGCAGGGGGGGGGGGGGGCCTGCGCGCAGTCACAGTATCCCGTACAGTTTTTTCGTAATCATTTCACTGACTTCCTCTCCCTGCCCCCCGCAGGTTTTGGGGCAGTGGGCCCCCCCCTCATCCCTTGCTGCCTGCAGGGAGGGAAGGAGGACAAGGGGCAATCAAAACAGTGAGTCCCCCCAGAGGATCACAGGCAAAAAGGATAGAGGGGAGGGAGAGAACACGAGAGAGAGGGAGGGGTGCGAAATCACAGCTGCGCAGAGGGTTGGAAGTAATGCAATGATCTTGTAAAAACTATGCAGCAGCTTAATCACAGGGCCCCTATTGTAGCAGTGATCCAGGCCCCCTTTATACCTTGGGCCCCCCCCAGTCCCCTCACACCTGACCTGTGGGGGCCCTGCCAAGGCCCCCTTTACAGCGAACTTGGGCCCCCCTAGGCTAGGGGAAGGGGGCCCCTTTAAAGGGCCCCCACAATGGTGAGGGGGCCTTGAGCGGGCCCTACACCTGGAGAAGGTAGGGAAAATTGAGTGGGGCCCCACTCAATTCCCTCCCCCTATTAACTACCACTTAAGGGGCCCCTTTCTATCTACCGAACTACAGGGGCCCACTATCTACCTAACTGTGGGGGGCCACTATCTACCTAACTACAGGTTCCCACTATCTACCTAACTACAGGGGCCCACTACCTAACTACAGGGGCCCACTATCTACCTAACTAAAGTGTGCCCATTTTCACCTACTACAAAGGGGGGCCCACTCTTAGAATTTAAGCCTTTGTTAGTTAACAGCTTTTAAAGAAGCATATAGCGCTGACAGCCCGGGGTGGGGGGGGGGGTACGGGGGGTGCGGGCGAACACAGACAGACGGGAGCAACTTTGAAAGGAAGGGGTATATTTGCAGCCAGACTCGCTTTTAATCTGATTGAAATGGGTTTTTTTTTTAAGTTTTTTGGCCCACACCCAAAATGAAATTTTACCTTTTATTTTGTGCAGCCAGTTTTGTTCAGAGAGCCACCTTGTACTTTAAAATTTTGGATACAAAATTTTCTGTAACGCAGATGTATTTCTTGGTGTAAAACCTACCTTTTTTTTATCCTATAACTTTTAAAAAGGGGTTTTTTTCACTTTTGGGGCAGCCCGGTTTTGTTCAAAGAGCCACCTTGACTTAATTAGGATTAGAAATTTTTAGTAACTGCAGGGGTATTTCATAGGTGCAAAACCCCCTTTTTTATCCGAAAAACTTTTAAAAGGGTTTTTTTTCACTTTGGCGCAGCCCTTTTGTTCAAAGGCCCCTTGTATTTTTATTAGGATGCAGACATTTTCTATAACTCAGGGTTTTATAGGTGCAATACCCACCTTTTATTTTACGTATAATTTTAAATGGTGTTTTTTTACTTTGGCCGCCCCAGTTTTGGTTTTAAAAAGCCACCTTGTTCTTTTATTTTGGGTACATAAATTTTTTAGTAACTGCAGGTGATTTCATTGGGGCAAAACCCACCTTTTATTATCTGCATAAATTTTAAAAGGAGTATTCACTTTGGGGGCAGCCCTTTTGTTCAAAAGCCACATTGTACTTTTAAATTAGGATACAGAAATTTGTAGAACTGCTTTTTATTTCATTGGGGCAAAAAAACCCCCGTTTGTTACCCTATAAAATTTTAAATACGATTGCCCTGGGTGCAGCCCTAGTTTTTTTTTTAAATACCACTTGTTTCGCAATTTTGATAGAAAAAATTTTCTAGTAACTGTTTCCTTTGTCATTGCTGCAAAAAAAAAGCAAATTTCTCATCCTTAATTCTGAAAATTTTTATTGTCTCAGTGAATTCATCGGCGCCCATACGCACTTGTATGATAGTTTGTTGAAAACTACAATTCCTATCCTACTGGGAGTTCTAAATCCCCGGGGCTGAAGGGAAAAACTGTTGATTTTTTCTTACGGTTCTTCCACCCCAAACCCCATTTTTAAGTTTCGCAGAAACAATTCAGTTTTTTAATGGTTGGCTGAGGAAATTAGAGGGATTTAAGAATGCTTGATTTTTTCTGCTTTTTAATAAAGTGACTGTCAAAAACCTTCCATACCTTCTTAAAATTTTTTTTTTTCTGAACATGGAGCGAAATGCAGGTATAAGCAGCAAAAAAGGGGGGTAGGACATGGGGGTAGAGGTACGAGGAAGGTTTTCCCTTTCCCGGCTGGCGACAACACGCAAGCCAGGGATCGTCGGTTTCAGGACCATCAGGCCTGTCATTGTGGTCAGGGGCCCTGGGGAATTTTCTCAGTAACGAACAGTGTCGCCCAATTGTTTTTTTCAGTAGTTAATGCAAACCTGCTCCCGTCTTACCTCCTCAATTCAATGTCAATTCCAGTTAAAAAAAAGGTGGTTCCAAAAGGAAGAGAGAAAAAGACCCCCACAAATTTACACAAAAACGTTTTTTTTAAAGCTTTCCTCCCCATTTGGCCCCCGGTGTTTTTTTTAAAGGGGTATCTGTGTAAGGGGTTAATGCCCGTTTTTGCATCTGATGCAGGGGGCCCGAAAGGTGAGATGTTACCTTTCCTTTTGTGGGGGGGTCTGTGTGGGGCCCCTTTCGCTGTGATCGTGGGTGGGGTGGTGCATTTTAGAGCCGGGGGGGTAGGGGCTGGCACAGTGTTTCGTGGGCACGGGCAGTGCCCCCCATCTGGTGGTTTTTTTCTGCGGTGGTGGCCCCCATGCAGCTTACCCCCATTTAGAGTAGGGGCCCACTTAATGAGGTCGCCGCGACATGGCAAGTGGGCCTAACGTTTTGATCAAAAAGTATACTAAGAACCTCCTGTTCGTTTTTTATATAGTTTTGCTGAGAAGCATTAGATAAACGTATAGTATGAGGATGTGCGGTCTATGTTTCTCTCTTCCATGTTTGTATAAAATGGTGGTTCTAAGACTCCTTTTTCTGGCACTTTTTAATCTGTGGGTCAGACAGGTTTGATGGTCATACTGTGGTCCAGGACAGGCATAGTCAATGTCCAGTTCAACTAAAATGGTGGTTCAAATACTCCTTTTTCCGGTACTTTTTAATCTATGGGTCAGACAGGTTTATTGGTCATACTGCGGTACAAGACAGGTATAGTCAATGTCCAGTTCAACGAAAATGGTGGTTGAAAGACTCCTTTTTCCAGCGCTTTTTAATCTGTGGGTCATGTAGATTTAAGGGTCATGCTGCGGTCCAGGACAGGGATAGTCAATGTGCAGTTCAACTAAAATGGTGGTTCGAGTCATACTGCCTTCTGTCACTTTTTAATTTGTGGGTCATGAAGGTTTAAGGGTCATGCTGTGGTACAGGACAGGGAAAGTGAATAGTCTGTCAGTTTTTTTCTGTGACTCTTGTTGCCTAATTGTCTTGCCTAAGATGTAGTACGTATCCACTTTACTGTTGTGGATGTTAATTCCAGCTTCTCTTCCCCTGTTTGGGTATAAGAATGAAGGTGTTGTTCCTCTCCCATAGACTTTAATGGTCATTGGCGATTATCTATTATTGGATATCGGCATGATAATTAACGATATCGACTATCGATCCGATGACGATAGTTGACACAATCGCTCATCACTACCCACTTTCTATCTACCCAACTATGGGGGCCCACTTTCTATCTACCTAACCATGGGGGCCCTCTTTCTATCTACCTAACTCTGGGGGCCCACTACCTATGGCGGACACTATGGGCGACATGTATTTTCGGGCGAAAACTGCGCCTCACCAGCTCGAAACCCCTGTCGGACGCATGGATGCGATTTTAGGCGCAACCTTCGCCACTTTCGGCTGCGCCTAACATGAAGGGACGTGCAATGTCCGCGCCATGGGCGTTCTGATGAGGGACGCGGAAAATTCGAAAACTCCAAGGCATGCATGATCGCGGGTCGGCAAAGTGAGGCGCATTGCAGCGCTCGACAGCTCCGACAGGCAGACCTAATTGAATGTGGTCTACCTGAGCGGAGAAGTCGAAGGGGAGCGCGGTATTCTTGTAATGCGCTCAAGTTCTACACTTACAACAGTACAAACTACTACAATAAATGAATTGTCAAGAAGAATAAATAATTAAGCAAGAAATCATGCTTGGCGGACCACAGGTCCCAGCAAGCCTTTTGTTGTATATACTGAATTGCATTCAACTTCTAAGCAGCCCCAATACATCAAAAATTGTTGTTATGGAAAATGTGTAAGAAAACATCTGTCCAACCATTGTGCAACATCTGCATTGGCTTATGTGATGTAAAATTAGTGTAATTTTCACAGACTTTGCAATACATTTTGTAGGGGATATTTTTTTTCTTTGCAGCTCATATATATATTGTCATTAATGTTATTGTAAAAAAATGTATTAATACATTGATTTAATGTTTCCAGCACTTGGCTATGTCGACCGTAAATACGTCTGGATTTCCCATAGGTAGCCATTAAAAGCTACTAGGTCTTTATTTTAGGCTCAGTTGGTGATGTATTTACAGATGTAAATATGTCTGTAAATACATCCAGAACTAAGCCCTGGGAACATAGAAATCCTGCTTGGAGAACCACAGGTCCCAGCCAGACCTGTGCTGTGCTGGCTCTTGCTGAACATACAAAATAGAATACAATGTGAATGAAGAACAAATACATCTTCATTTTTGAATAAAACAATAGACCAAAATTCACATCTGGACAACATCTACATTGGCTTATATAATGTAAAATTAGTTCAATTCTCACCATTTTTTTAAGACCTGATCTAGCTATTCTTCCTTTCTTTGGAGAGCTTATATATCTTTGCTTTAATTTTAAACGATCAACTTTTTCTATATATTGCTATGTCTTTTATTCAACTTTTTTTCTCTTTATTCATTCATTCATTCACTTGAAAGACAACTCTTTTTGCTATTCACTAACATGTTTAATGATTTTTCGCTGATTTCCAGCCTGTCTAGAATCGTAATACATGTTAGGCGCAGTCCTTCTGCGCCTAAGATCCGCACTGCGCCTCACACACTGGCGAGGAGCAGGGAACTTTACACCACATGTATGAGCGCACTTCGGGCACCAACATAAATGAGGTGCAGCTTTCACTTTAGATCGGGCGAAAACGGGCGCTCTGACGCGCCTATCTTCATATATTTCGCCCTATATAACTAACTACCAGGGTAAAAAGGGGGTAATGTTTACTGTAACGGTCAGCGGTAGTGGATCCGCTGGACCACCGAAAGCGATGGTATAAGCCACGCCAAGGCGCGGAGTCTAAGTAGGTCCCGGTTTTCACCAGAGCCCGCCGCAAAGCGGGATGGACTTGCTGCGGTGGGAGTTTACCAGGTCGCTTCAGCTGACGTGACTTGCTTGCGGTGGCAGCCAAGGGTGAGCGTGGTACAGAATCGTCAGGCAGAGTCGTAGTCGGGGTCAGGTGGTAGGTCAGGGCAGGTGGCAGAGGTTCGTAGTCAATAGATGTAGCAAGAGGGTCATGTCAGGCGGCAAAGGTTCATGGTCAATAAACATAGCAAGAGGGTCAGAACACCGAAGACACTAGAGCACCCTTCCAACGCTTTCTCTATAGGCTATGGGCACAATAGATCCAGCATGGAAGTGCCAGGGTGGTAATCTTATATAGGACCAGCGGCCAGCAATTAACCAATTACTGGCGTGCTGGCCCTTTAAATCTCAAAGAGCTGCCGCGCACGTGCGCTAGGCGGTGCTTGCACGCACGGTAGCCGACAGAGCGCCGCACGGAGACAGGAGTGTGGCCAGGTAAGTCAGGTAAGGGAAGGATGGGACACGAGTGTGCCCGCAGCCCGACCCACAGCTGCGGGACCATCCGTGATAGGACCCTCACCCGTTAGGCCTCCCCTTCTTTTTTGAAAAAAGAAATTTCTTCAGTAAGTCACGATCAAAGATGTTATCCTCCGGCTCCAAAGATCTATCCTCCGGGCCGAATCCTTCCCAATCAATGAGGAAATATCGCCTCCCTCTGATAGATTTCATAGCCAGAATCTCTTTCACCGAGAACACGTTGGAGGCCTCCGCTTCAGAGGGGGAGGAAGCGACTTTCCGAGAGAAGCGATTGAGCACCACAAGCTTCAGCAGGGAGATATGGAAAGAATTCGGGATATGCATGGTAGAAGGGAGCCGGAGTTTATAGGCCACCGGATTGATCCACTGTAAGGCAATGTTCACACGGCTTATTCAAGCCGTAATTGCGGGACGGATATCGCCTGCAGTTACGGCTTGAGTAAGGGGCGGGACGGGGGTGGGACGGGGCGCGGCGGGGGAGCTGCCCCTCGGCCCCATAGACATTGCATTATCTACGGCGCGTACGTGCCGTAAATAATGTGCTTGTCACTTTCTCCCCCCGCGGCGGATTCGCCGAGCGGGGAGGAGCGACGGAATCCATAGTTCTCTATGAGAACTGTGGATTACCGTAATGACTGAGACGGATTGGAGCCGTACTGCAGCGCAAATAGGGTGCGCAGTACGGCTCCAATCCGCGCCCAAATAAGCCGTGTGAACGAGGCCTAACACCTCAAATGGCCCTAGGAACTGTGGACCTAGTTTATAGCTTGCTATCTTGAGCCGGACGTACTTGGCCGACAGCCACACCTTATCTCCTGGAGCAAAAGTTGGGGCCGGTCTCCTCTTCTTGTCCACCTGGGAATTCATGCGGACTGTGGCTTGCTGAAGGGACTGACGAGTCTGCTCCCAAATGGCAGTCATGTCCCGGATGCAGTCCATAGATAATATAGAAGGGTGAAGAGCCCGTAGATTCAGAGTCCAGAGAGTTATAAGGGAACTCAGCCCAGGGCAACAGACCGTACCAGTTGTCTTGACGGGCCGAGATGAAGTGGCGAAGATACGTGCCAAGGATTTGATTGATCCTCTCCACCTGACTGTTGGATTGCGGGTGGTAAGCTGAGTAAAAGTCCAATTTTACTTGTAACCGGGAGCAGAGGGCAGGCCAGAACCTGGAGATGAATTGGACCTCGTGGTCCGAGATGATGTCACATGGGAGGCCATGTAGCCTGAAGATGTGCTCAAAGAAGAGAGTGGCGAGCCAAGGAGTGGACGGAAGACCTGGCAACGGGACAAAGTGTGCCATCTTGGAAAAACGGTCTGCGACCACCCAAATTGCGGTATTGCTGGAGGACGGAGGAAGGTCGGTGATGAACTCCATCGACACCTGGGACCATTGAGACTCCGGCGTGAGCAAGGGATGCAGAAGGCCAGACGGGCTGCGATGGGGCGTCTTATCCCGGGCACAGGTGGTACAGGCTTCCACAAATTCTTTTGAGTCCCTAGTAAGGGTCGGCCACCAATAGAAGTGGGAGATTAGCTGATACATTTTCCGCGCGGCAGGATGCCTGGCCACCAGGGAGCAATGTCCCCATTTTAGAATCCTCCTCCGGAGAGCTGGACACACATAAGTCTTCCCCCGAGGGATCTGTTGGAGGTCCACCGGAGCAACATTAACCAAACGTTCTGGGGGTATAATATGCTGAGGACCGGGATCTTCCCCGATGGTGTCGGAGGAACGGGAGAGGGCGTCGGCCTTAACGCTTTTTTCTGCCGGGGGGAAGTTAATCCAGAAGTCAAAACGCGAGAAAAATAGCGACCACCTGGCCTGGCGAGGATTAAGTCGTTGAGCCGGCTGGAGGTACAAGAGGTTCTTGTGATCTGTGTAAACATCAATTGGATGGTGAGATCCTTCCAGGAGGTGGCGCCATTCATCCAGGGCCAGTTTGATGGCTAGCATTTCCCGGTCCCCGATGGCGTAATTCGTCTCCGCCGGAGAGAAGGTCATGGAGAAGAATCCGCATGTGAGAGTTCTGCCCTTGGCCCCTTTTTGCATGAGAACCGCTCCTGCCCCCACCGAAGAAGCATCCACCTCCGAGGTGAAAGGTTTGTCTGGGTCCGGGCAATACAGGATGGGTGCAGAGGCGAAAGCCGACTTGAGCTCCGAAAATGCCTTTTTGGCCGCTTGTGACCAGAGATTCAGGTTGGCATTCTTCTTCGTGAGGGCTACGATCGGTGCCACCAATGTAGAGAAATGGGGAATAAATTGCCGATAGTAATTCGAGAACCCCAAGAAGCGCTGTATGGCCCGAAGCCCGACAGGTCACAGTCACTGCAGAACGGCCGATAACTTTACTGGATCCATCTGAAGCCCCTTATCCGAAACGATATAACCTAGGAATGGAAGGCTCGTCCAATGAAAAAGACATTTCTCCAACTTTGTGTATAGCCGGTTGCTGTGGAGGCGACTCAGTACCTGGCGTACCTGCATCCGATGGGTCAGAAAATCAGGAGAGAAAATCAGGATGTTGTCCAAGTAAATGATGACACAGGAGTAAAGGAGGTCTATAAAGATGTCACTAATGAGTTCCTGAAAGACGGCTGGGGCGTTGCATAGTCCAAAAGGCATCACCAAGTATTCAAAGTGCCCGTCACGTGTGTTAAAGGCCGTCTAACACTCATCGCCTTCTCGGATTCTGACGAGGTTATAGGCTCCTCCCAGGTCCAGTTTCAAAAAGACCTTGGCCCCCGGAGCCGGTCGAAGAGTTCCGAAATTAGAGGTAATGGATAGCGATTCTTCACGGTGATTTTATTAAGGCCTCGGTATTCGATGTAGGGGCGTAGAGAACCATCCTTTTTCTCCACAAAGAAGAAACAGGCTCCAGCTGGGGAGGAGGACTTGCGAATAAAGCCCTTCTGCAAATGTTCTCTTATGTAGGCTGACATGGCCCGAGTATCAGCTACGGACAACGGATAGACCCTCCCACGAGGAGGACTGGTTCCGTAGGAAGGTCAATAGGACAGTCATAGGGCCGATGGGGCGGCAGCGTCTCAGTCTCCTTTTCTGAAAACACAACAGCAAAGTCCTGGTATTCCGCTGGCAGAGGTTTGGGAGATGACTGCAGAGGGATGGCACGCATCGGGCGGGGTGCGAACAGACAGTGACTCTGGCAATCCGGTCCCCAACGCAAGACCTCGCCGGTCTTTCAGTCGAGCGTAGGCACATGACGTTGCAGCCATGGGAGCCCCAAAAGGATGGAAGGCAATCTTCTCCTTGTGCAAGGCCCCCACCTGGAGGGACACCGGCCTGGGGATGTACAGAATGGAGTCGCTCAGAAGTTCCCCACTGACTGAAGCTGGACCAGCGGCAGACGATATCAAGATATCAGGGAGGCATGGATGAAGTTCCCGGAAGACCCAGAATCCTGGAAGACAGGGGCCTGAAACGAGAGGACAGTATCCGTCATGACTCGTACCGTCATTGTCAAACGTGGAGCGGGAGAATTAGCACCTAGGGACGCCTCTCCTATGGGACCTAGGTGCCAGCGTTTCCCGGCCAGTCGAGGCAGTCGGCGGGGACGTACTACGTCTCGTTCCTGGTGGAGCTCTTCTTGTCTCTCGGTGAAGCGAACATCTATTCGAGTGGCCAGGTGGATGAGTTCGCTCACAGAGGACCGAAGATCTCTAGCGGCCAGTGCATCCGTCACCCTGCTGGATCACCCCTTCTTAAAGGTGGCGCAAAGGGCTGCGTCATTCCAGGATAACTCCGAGGCCAGAGTACGGAATTGTACGGCATAGTTTCCCATGGAGCAGTCACCCTGGCGAAGATTCAGGAGTGCCGTCTCGACAGAAGACGCACGCTCTGGTTCCTCGAATATGCTACGAAATTCCTGGAAGAAGGCCTGTAGGTCTGCAGTCACTGGGTCGCTTGTATCCCAAAGGGGTGTTGCCCAAGCCAGGGCCTTCCCGGAAAGTAGGCTAACCACGAATGCCACTGTTGCCCTTTCTGTGGGAAACTGATTGGCCATCAGCTCGACGTGCATGGAGGACTGGGTGATGAAACCCTTGCAAAGCTTCGGGTCCCCGTCAAACTTAGATGGTAGAGGAAGTCGAAGCTTGGTGCCAATTTAGCCAACGGAACGGGGAGCGTAGAAGGAACCACAGGCGGAGGTGACGGCTGCTGCTGAGACGTGAGGAGATGTTGTGCCATGTCGAACAGCTGATCCAACTGCTAAGCCTGTTGCGAAATCTGCTGCGCCTGTTGGGCAATGACAGACGTGAGGTCTGCAATACTGGGCAGAGGCACCTTGGCGGGATCACCGCAAGTGATGGTATAAGCCACGCCAGGGAATGGACTCTAAGTAGGTCCCGGTTTTCACCAGAGCCCGCCGCAAAGCGGGATGGACTTGCTGCGGCGGGAGTCTACCAGGTCGCTTCAGCTGACGTGACTTGCTTGCGGTGGCAGCCAAGGGTGAGCGTGGTACAGAATCATCAGGCAGAGTCATAGTCGGGGTCAGGCGGTAGGTCAGGGTAGGCGGCAGAGGTTCGTGGTCAATAGACATAGCAAGAGGGTCAGGGCTGGCGGCAAAGGTTCGTGGTCAATAAACGTAGCAAGCGGGTCAGAACACCGAAGACACTAGAACACACTTCCAACGCTTTCTCTATAGTCTACGGGCACAATAGATTCGGCGCGGAAGTGCCGGGGCGCTAACCTTATATAGGACCATCGGCCAGCAATTAACCAATTACTGGCACGCTGGCCCTTTAAATTTCAAAGAGCTGCCGTGCACGCGCACTAGGGGGCGCTCGCGGGCAGGCAGCCAGCGGAGAGCCGCACAGAGACAGGAGCGTTGCCAGGTAAGTCCTGGCCCTCGGGAAGCGAGTGCGCCCGCTGCCCGACATGCGGACTGCGGCGCCATTCGCTCCCGGAGCTCCCGGAGCGGGAGGGGACAGATGGGACACGGGTGTGCCCGCAGTTGTACGAATATTGTGTGTACATTTCTAGTAAATTACGCTTGTAGGTCAGTGGTGCGAAGGCTTGCCCTATTAAGTCCATATAATATTTAACATACTCTTATTGCAGTCTTCGCGTCTAGTTTGGCGCAAAGAAGTTCAGTTGTACACTTATTGTGTTTACATATTCCTAGTAAAATACGCTTGTAGTCAGTGGTTGCAAAGGCTGCCATATGTAATCATAAATATTTAAATACTCTTATTGCAGTCCGGTGCGTCTCAGTTTGCGCCAAAGAGTCAGTTGTACACTTATTGTGTTTACATATTTCCTAGTAAAATTACGCTTGGTAGTCATGTGGTGAAAAACTGCCATATTAATCATATAATATTTAATATCTTATTGCGTCCGTGCGACTCTGTTTGGCGCAGAGTTCAGTTTTACGAATTGTGTTCTACATATTTCTAGTAAATTCGCTTGTAGTCAGTGGTGCAAAGGCTGCCATATTAATCCATATAATATTTAAATAATTTATTGCAGTCGTGGCGACTCAGTTTGGCGCAACGAGTTCCGTTTATGAATTTGTGTCTACATATTTCCTAGTAAATTACGCGCTTGTAGTCAATGGTGCAAGGCTGCCATATTAATCATATAATATATAAATAATCTTGTTGCATTCCGGTGGGACTCAGTTTGGTATTGCAAAGAGTTAGGTTTTAGAATTTTGTGTTCTACATATTTCCTAGTAAATTACGCTTGTGTCCGTGGTGCGAAGGCTGCCATATTAATCCATATAAATATATAAACTTACTCTTATTGCAGTCCGTGAGTCTCACTTTGGCGCAAAGAGTTCAGTTGTACGCATTTTCGTGTTCTACATGTTTCTAGTTATTACGCCTGCAATCGTGGTGCGAAGGCCACATAATTAATCCATATAATTTTTAATACTTTTATTCACTAGTGGTTACTTTTGGTGCGCAATCGTGCATTTGTACGAATAGTTTTGTTTGAAAACTGATAATTGCTAGTCCAACGGGCAGTTGTTGTTAAATCTCAGGGATGAAGGAAGACCCTGTTGATTTGGTTGTTACAGTTCTTCCACAGACCACATTTACAGATTTTTGATAAGAACAATTCTGTTTCTAATTAGATTGGGAGTTGGAAATGTAGAGGGATTTAAGAATAGCTGTGATTTTTCTGTATTTCAATAGAAGAGACTGTCAAAAAACTCTTCCATACCTTTTTACTTTTTATCTTCTGACACATGGAGCGAAATGCAGGTGGTACGCGAGCCAAAGAAGGGATATAGGAATGGCGTTAGTAGGTAGAGAGAAGGTGCTCCTTCCAGTGCTGGCGACAACACGCAAGCCAAGGGATCGTCGGTTTGGCAAAAGACCATTTCAGGCTGTCATCGCTGGGGTCGTGTTATCCTGTGAATCCTCAGTAACGAACATCGTCGCCAATCTGTTCTTCAGTGGTTAATGCAACCTGCATCCAGCAGTCTTACCTCCTCTCCACCTAGTCATGGCCACAAATGTCGTCATCATCATCGTCGAGCTTCCGTCCAACCTGAAGCGGAAGGCAGCCAAATGTCATTCATGTACCACCACTGTGGATAATCCATTTTCTGAAGACCTCTTTGATGACACATGCGATTGGGTTCAGGAGGCATTTCAAAAGATCAAGAGCAAAAGGAGGATGATTTTGTCTGCTTGACACACAATTGCTGATGCATCAGAGGAGGGAGAAGGAAGTCGGTTCAATCGGCAAAAATCGGGCGGTCGGGCAACGCTTGCCAGTGCCTGTTTGCTTGTAGCCCGCAGCTCTAGGATGCAGTAGGGACCAGGACGAGGAAGTCACCTGTGTAGATGATGATGATGCGACATTGCGGATCCACGTGGTTTTTCAACAGAATTTGCTTGCGAGCGCTTTATTACTGCACGAGGAGGAAGATGGGGGTAGTTGTCAGTACGGGTCCCCTCAAAAAGGCAGAGAGGGCAGTCGCACAAGTCTGCTGAGATTATTCTGCCAGCCATGATCAGCGGAAAAACCACTCCTCGTTTATCGCCGTCGAAAAGGTCCAGGACCTTTCAAGCCTTTGCCGTAAACGCATCAGTAGAGGGAAGAATCTTAGGTGTTTAACCACCACCAACATGTCTAGTCAATGCATCGATGTATTAGTTGGAATAGAGGGAAAACTAGCGAAAAAAGGCCACACCGAATCCCAGGCTTCACAACCACTGTCACACCCTCTGTCTCCGCTCTACTCCTCGCACGACCAAGAGTTCCTCGCTGGCCAGGGCTCTCGGTCATGAGCAAGGAACAGCTCGCTTCGCTACACCGTGCCCAAGTACACCAGCAACACCGAGACACAGCCAAACTCTTCTTCTTCTACTTGTTTGACCAGCGGCCAGTCTAGGCAGCCAGCCTTCTGTTACCAGGTTGGGGAGCAGAAGAAACACTTACCCAACCCATCCCACAGCCAAAGCCTGAATGTCGGGCATTGCCAGGCTATTCGCCATTGGAAATGTTGGCGTTTCGTCTTGGTGTCACAGTTGGGTTTCAGCCAGGTCATGGCCCTTGTCTGCCCCCAATATCAGATGCTGAGCAGGCATATCTTTTCCAGAAAATCTGTCCCTGCCCTGGCCATCCACGGGTCATCTAAATTCTCAAGCACGTTGTCTGCATCTGTGTCCGGCAAAGTCCATCTTACCACGTCATGGGACTAGTAATATATCTCTTGTGAACGCTCACTGGGTGTGAGATGGGTGGATGTCTTCTTGGTGGTGACGGTCGGCTTCAGGCTCGGCTCATGCTCTTCAAAACGCAGAGATGGTAGGCAGGGTTTCTTTCCCCCCAAGGTCACTGCTAGCATTCCACGCCGAGAAACCAGGCCGTGTTGACTTAATCTGTCTTGGAGACCGTCAACACACAGGAGCTAGGTGGACGGCTCTCCGCAATGAGACGAGCGCTGGGCGGCGTGACCAAGAAACTTGTGTCAGCAAGGTGGTCTGCGCGCGAAAATGGTCAAAATCTCTGCGCGCCTTGAGATCGGTCGGTGAGCACATCTGCCTGGACACGTCATGAACCTTGTCGTCACAAACTTTCGAAAGTGCTACCTGGGTCTGGACTGCCTGCTAAGGAAGACTCGAAGGTCTGAGCTCACACTTCTGCCGTTCGCACCCTGCTTCATCCCGGCTGGCTGCGTTACAGTGTCAGCTCGGCCTCCCCGTCAACCGTCTCATTGTTGACGTGGCAACACGCTGGAATTCCACCCTCTACTTGCTACAGCGATTTGTGGGCAGCAGTGTTGCAATGCCGGATGACGCAGTCTGATATGTGTACATGGCCTGACAAAGCAGCGGTGCGGACCCTCGGGGTGTTGGAGCCACGAGAGTGGAAGCAGGAGAAGAGCTCTGAACCATCCTTGCAGTTTTTGAAGAAGCAACAAAATTGGTCGTGCGGACAATGCCCTTGTCAGCATGAGCATTATGGTAGATCTTAGTTCTGGAACGATCGTTGGACACTCTGAAACAGCAGGTCCCACGAGCGGACAGTGGAGGAGACTGGGGACAAGATGCGGACCACAGAGCCTTTCTCTCTGTCGTTCCAGAAGGCCCGACAGTTTTACAATTTTATCG
Organism: Phyllomedusa bahiana; assembly: GCA_025379985.1. NCBI lineage: Eukaryota > Metazoa > Chordata > Amphibia > Anura > Hylidae > Phyllomedusa > Phyllomedusa bahiana. The sequence goes on from JAODAL010006627.1 coordinate 74,992, forward strand.
GTCTTCATTAGGCAGTGGTTCGGGGTCCAGGGCTGGTGCAAGGCAGTGCTTCAGCTCTCGGGGTACAGCATCTGAGGCAAGTCAGGACTGTGTTGAAGCTGAGCGGTTAGGAAGAGGCGGATGAGGTATTCCTGGACACTGACGGTTACGATGTCTGCTTGGAAAGAGGTTGGCATGGATTTGAGGCTGAGGAGGAAGCTGAGGAAGATCAGTTTGCTAGTGCCCCCCGAACCCAGTAGGCTGTGAATCCAAGGCTCCATCTCTCCACATGAGTGCTGGATGCTCCATTTTCCTCCAACATGTATGCTCGCATTATGGCCATAAAATGAACAACAGTTACTGGGGTGGCACACTCCTGGAATCCCGGCACAAACAAAAACTCAGCACTTTCCTTCCACCACCAAATCGAGAGAAAACTGCAGGAAATGGAGACCTTGTGATGATTACTGTAGACATCTGTTGCGTTCTTGATTCAGTTCTTCAAATGTACGGTGGAACAACATCAGCGACGTGCAGCAGTAGAGTGCCACAGTACGGCATAGCGGGCAGCAGCAGCAACAGGCAGGTGGCAGAAAGCCTAATGGGTGACTCTTTCATCTTTATTTACCCACCCTCACCCAACGCATGCAATGCAGGGGCACACATCCACCCAGAGACCAGCTAAGATCATGGTGCTCGGACTATCTGGTTCAACACGATGTTTTGTATGTGTTCCGGACCAATTAGACTTCTGGGTATCCAAAATGACGAAATGGCCCGAGTTCGCTCGCCACGCTTAAGAGTGTTGTCCTGCCAGCAGCCAGCGTCAATCTGAGTGGACCTTTAGCACAGCTGGAGGTAGTCATTACAGACAAACGCATCGGCTTTTCACAGCATAATGTGGATCGTTTGACTTTCATCAAGATGATATCATCACATGGATCTCTGCATGATGTGTGTGCCCCAATTGATGAGGTCACCAATTGGTATCTGGTCTACTTCACATTCCGCTTCCAAAAGAAATTGTCCTCTTAGAAAAAAAAAATTAAAATTATCATTTCCTACTGCAATTTTTTTTCTCAGTTTCCAAAAGGTCATTTTGTTGGTTTTGTGGCGAGACTGTAAAAGTCACCAATTGTACATAGTTTCATGAAAAAAACATTATTCATTTACTCGTTCTTCATTTAAAATTTTTCGCAACGTCCATTGGTTGTGGAGTCATGCTGTGTGAGTATACAGGCTATAATCAATGTCCTTTGGACAGAAATGTAGCTTCTACGTTTGCATTTCTTCCCTATAATTTTTTACCAGTGGCTAAGAAGTATCTTTATAATGTCGGTTTCTAAAGAATTTGTTATTCATAATTGTCAAGAGTGGCCAAGAGGGTCATGTTTGAAATTTTTGGGGGCTATGTTTCTGTGAAATACAGCCTCTATACTACAGTCGTATTTTTAAAAAATGTGGTTTGTACCAGACATTTGTTCTTCACAATTGTCAAGAGTGGCCAAAGGGTCATGTTTTGAATTGTTGGGGGCATGTTGCTGTGAATGTGTTTTCTAGAATTAAACAACTAAAAAAAACTTGCATGTACAAAATAGTTGATACAAATATTCCTCTGAATTGTACAAGGGAGGTACAGGAAGAGGTGAAAGAAATGTAGGTATTCACAGGACATGAAGTATGGAGCAGGAAAGAGAATAAAGAACAGGAACAATTTCCTCCCGACGTTGAGTTAAAACGAGAACAAAAAGCAAAGACAAAGGGCACCTGGATGGAACAGGAGCATCAACCACCCAGCATTTCCAGTGAAGGGCTTCCATTGGTCCGCATCTACGAGAGGGGCAAAGCACACTTGTAGAGGCAGAAGAAATTTCTTCACAGATGTAACCAGATCTGACTGTGTATGAGAAGGCTTGGAGGTCTTAGCCTCCACTTCCGCTTCAGCAATCTTCTTCAGCACGACTGTTTTCGTTGCTGGTTTTGCTGCGTCATAAGGGCATTTTTGCCGTGTTAATAGATAAAGGACGCAAGCCCTGACTCTCACTACACCCACTTTAACTCCAGCCCTGCCAGCTGAACCTGCGTGATCCACGTTTACCGCCTCACCTGCCTTGATCAGTAATTTCCTTCAACTCACTTGACAGTAGAATGCAGGATTGTCAGGCAGGCCTTGTTGACCTACTGGGGACTAGTGATGAGCGATTGCGTCAACTATCGTCATCAGATCGATAGTCGATATCGTCAATTGTCATGCTAATATCCGATATCCGATAATAGATAATCGCCGATGACCATTAAAGTCTCATGGAGAGGAACAACATTCAATTTTACATCCAAAACAGGGAAGAGAAGTGGAATTACCTCCACAACAGTAAAATGGATACTTGCTACATCTTAAGCAAGAAAATTAGGCAAAAAGAGTCACAGAAAAAAACGGACAGACTATTCCCTATCCCTGTCCTGGACCGCAGCATGACCCTTAAATCTACATGACCCACAAATTAAAAAGCCTGAAAAAGGAAGTTCTTTCAAAACCACCATTTTAGTTGAACTGGACATTGGACTTACCTTCCTGGAACGCTGTATGAGCCTAGTGTTTGATGCCGATTATTTTTGACAAAGTTGATTCGGCACGGATTTAAGTGATCGGATTTTGTTGTTCCCGCTATAATGTAGGTTAAAATCGGTGCAAATCTATTAAATATCGTGCCATTTTCGGTGCTTCCTGTCATTTTGGCGGCCCGCAAATCATTCTACAGAATAGTGAGGGCAGGGTGAGATGTGGTGCGACGTCATGACTGGGTTGTGTATGGTGCGATTTGGCTTGGGAAAAATCACATGACCTTGTTTTACATAGAACAACCTTCCTGTTCATGATCAGTGAGGGGTGTGTCAGCTGTTCATAGCAGTAGGAAGTGCGCTCTGCCTCTATCCAAACAACTCACAAACCGCTCAGCGAAATTATTCTATTTTTTCACGAGACAGCTTACTTTTAGCTAGTGATCCTTAGAATTAGTTAGATAACAGGAGAATTGCAGATTTTAGGTTAGATAGGCAGCGAAGAGAATTTTTTAAAGGAGCATCTACGCTGTAAAGTCACGGCGTGGGGGGGGGGGAGCGCCCGCGGCGAACACAGGCAGCTCTATAAGGAATACTGGATATTGTACAGCCAAAACTTGTTTAGACCATTGCATTGCCTATATATTAGGATACAGATCTTTTCTAGTGCAGGTCTATTTTGTTAGGTGGCAAACTACCCTTTTTTGCAGTATACAGTTCAGATAGGTTTGTTCTTTTTCATTTTGCCCAGGCAGCCGTGTTGATATAGCACCTTGCAGTTAAATTTGAATCCAGCAATTTTGTAGTCACACAGTTGATAGGCCAAAAAATACCTTTTATTATCCGTTATACATTACAGATAGTGTTTTTTTTCAACTTTGGCGCAGGCAGACTTGTTGAAAGAGCACTTGCAGTAAATTTGAATCCAGCAACTTTGTAGTCACCTCAGGTTGTATCTGTAGGGGCCAAAAATAAATTTTATTATCCGTTATACATTTCAGACAGGTGTGTTCTTTTTCACTTTGTCAGTCAAGCTTTGTTGATCAGAGCTACTTTGCAGTTAAATTTGGAATACAGCAAAATTTGTAGTTCACCCACAGGTGAATTGGTAGGTGGCCAAAAATACCGTTTGATTCCGTTATACATTTCAGACAGTGTTTTTTTTTTTTTTCCTTTTTGTTCAGTCAAGCTTTGTTGATAGAGCTACTTTGCCGTTAAATTTGAATACAGCATTTTGTGTCACTACAGGGGAATTGATAGGTGCCAAAAATACGGTTTAGTATCAGTATACATTTCAGGACAGGTGTTTTTTCCACTTTTGGTCAGCAAGCTTTGTGATGGACTCTTTGCAGATAATTTGAATACAGCAATTTTGTACGGTCACCACAGGTGAATTGGATAGGTGCACAAAATACCGTTTATTATCCGGTTTTATACATTAAGACAGGTGTTTTTGTTCACTTTTGGTCAGTCATGCTTTTTTGATAGAGCTACTTGTGCAGTTAAATTTTAATACAGCAATTTTGTAGTCACACAGAGTGAATTTGATAGGTGCCAAAAATTACGTTTATATACGCTATACATTTCAGACAGGTGTTTTTTTTTTTCACTTTTGGTCAGTCAAGCTTTGTTGATAGAGGTACCAAGCACTTAAATTTGAATACAGCAATTTGTAGTCACTTACCGGGGAATTGATAGGTGCCCAAAATACCGTTTATTTTCCGTAACATTTCGCAGGTGTTTTTTTCTCTTTTGGTCAGTCAAGCTTTTGTGATTAGAGCTACTTCGTGCAGCTTAACTTTGAATACAGCAATTTTGTAGTCACCACAGGTGAATTGATAGGTGCCAAAAATACGTTTATTATCCGTATACATTTCAGGACAGGTGTTTTTTTTCACTTTTGGTCAGTCAAGCTTTGTTGATAGAGGTACCTCGCACTTAAATTGATACAGCCAATTTTGTAGTCACTACAGTGATTGTAGGTGCAAAATACCTTTTATGATCCGTTATACATTTCAGGACAGGCTGTTTTTTTCACTTTTGGTCAGTCAAGCTATAGTTGATAGAGTACTTAGCAGTATTAACTTTGATTTCAGGCAATTTTGTAGTTACCACAGGTGGAATAGATAGGTGCCAGAAATACCGTCTTTATTATCCTGATACAAGTCTGACAGGTGTTCTTTTCCCTTTTAGTCAGTCACGCTTTGTTGATAGAGAGTACTAGCACTTAAATTTCAATCAGCCAATTATGTTTTGATTTGAGGGCTTTGAGAAGGTTGGCCGTCTTTTATAAGAGACTTTCCAAAACTCTACAATACCTTCTCAAATTTTATCTTTCTGAACATGGAGCGGAAATTCAGGTGGTCAGCGAAGCAAAGAGGGGGCTAGCATGGGAGGGTAGAGGTACGAGGAGCTGTGCTCCTTCCAGTGCTGGCGACAACACGCATGCCGCGGATCGTCAGTTGCAGGGACCGTCGAGCTGTCATCGTGGGTCAGGGCCCTGTGGAATCCTCAGTAACGGAACAGCGTCGTCAATCTGTTCTTCAGTGGTTAATGCAATCGCATCCAGCGTCTTACCTCCTCGTCCTTCCCAGTCACGGCCAAATGGTCTTCATCAGCATCCGTCCAACATGAGCGAAGGCAGCCCAATGTCAACCTCATGTAGCCGACCCCTGTGGATAATATTTTCTGAAAGACTCTTTGCTGACCAAATGCGGTTGGCGTCAGGAGCATGTGCAAGATCAAGAGGCCAACGAGGATGCTTTTGTTGCTCTGACGCCCAGTTATGATGCATCAGAGGAGGATAGGAAGCCGGTCAATCGCGCAAAATCACAGGCGCGGTCGCAGCCTTGCAGTGGCCCCTTGTTTGTGCCGCAGCTTCTGGATGCAGAAAGTCAGGACGACCAAGGTCACCTGTGTTGATGATGCTGATGCGGTGATGACAAACATTGCGGATCCATGTGGTCTTTTCGCAGAATTTGCTTTCGAGAGCTTCTCACTTGGCGAGGAGGGAGAACGATGGGGTAGTGTCAATCCGAGTCCCGACCTCAAAAAGGGGAGACGGCGGTGCAGAAGTCCTGTTGATAGAATCCGCCAGCCACGGTCAGCGGAAACCGCTCCTCGCTTTCGCCATGCAAACAAGGTCCAGGACCTCTCACGCCTGGGCCTTCTTTGAGCAAGCCTCTGATTCAACCAGTGATGTCATATACCGCCTTTGCCGTAAACGCATCAGTAGAGGCAAGAATCTTAGGTGTTTAACCACCACTAACATGTCTAGTCACATGCAGCGAATGCATGAGTAGAAATGGAGGGAGCACTTGGCCAAAAAAGGCCAGACCGACGCCGGGCCTCCAACCACTGTCACACCCTCTGTCTCCGCCTCCTCCTCCTCCGCCACCACCAAGCGTTCCTCAGCTGCCCATGTCTCTCAGAGTCATGATCAGGGATCAGCCTCCGCTTCAGCCTCCACCGTCACCCGAGTACCACCAGCACCACCAGAGACCCATCCTACCCCTTCTCCTCCCGCCAGTTTGACGGCCTGCACGCCATACAGCGGCCAGTCTAGCAGCCAGCCTTCTGTCTTCCAGGTTTGGGAGCAGAAGAAACACTTTAACTCAAACCATCCCAAAGCCAAAAGCCTGAATGTCGGCATTGCCAGGCTTTGGCCTTGGAATGTTGCCTTTCCGTCTGTGGACACAGATGGGTTCCGCCATGTCATGGCTCTTGCCTGCCCCAATACCAGATGCCGAGCAGGCATTTCTTTGCCAGAAAAGCCGTCCCTGCCCTGACCAGCCACGTGTCATTTAAAATTTCACGTGCGTTGTCTGCATCTGTGGCCGGAAAAGTCCATCTCACCACCGACACATGGACTAGTAAGCACGGCCAAGGCCGCTATATCTCTGTGACAGCTCACTGGGTTAGCTGGGTGGATGTCTCTGGGGTGACGGTGGCTCTCAGGCTTGCGCACGCTCCTCAAACCGCAGGGATGGTGCAGGGATCTTTCCCCAAGGTCCTCTGGTGGCATCACGTGCCCAGAGAAACCAGGCCGTGTTGAAATTAATCTGTCTTGGAAACCGTCCACACACAGGTCAGGAGCTGTGGACGGCTCCCCGCAACAAAACCGAGCGCTGGCTGGGTGACAAGAACCTTGTGCCAGTCAAGGTGGTGTGCGATAACGGGCGAAATCTGCTGGCCGCCCTTAAGATCGGTAGGCTGGAGCACATCCCTTGACTGGCACATGTCATGAACCTCGTCATCCAGAAATTTCTAAAGCGCTACCCGGGTCTGGACTGCCTGCTGAAGAAGGCTCGAGGTCTGAGTTGCATTTCCGCGTTCGACCCGGTTCGTCCGCCTGGCTGGTTGCGCGTCAGCCGGCCTCCCCGTCAACCGTCTCATTGTTGACGTGGCAACACGCTGAATTACCCCCCATATGCTCCAGCGATTGTGAGCACGCAATGCATTACGCAGTATGAAGTTACACATGGCCTGCAACAGCGGTTTCGGACCTCGGGGGGTTGAGCCACGAGAGTGGAGGCAGGGGAAAGAGCTCTGCACCATTTCCATTTTGAAGAAGCCACCAAATGGTCAGTGCGGTGATGCCCCTTGTCAGCATGACATTGTGGGGATCTTTTTTTCTGGAACGATCGTTGGCACTCTGAAAAAATCGGGCCCCCCCAGCGACGGGGAGGGGACGGGGCACGATGCGGACCGGAGCCTTTCCTCCGTCGAATCCCCAAGGCCCCCACAGTTTCTCAATTTTTCGGGCTTCATTAGGCAGTGGTTCGGGGAGGGCTAGTTTTAAGACGGCGCCCCAGCTCTCGGGTGCTCATCTGAGGCAAGTCGGGGTGGTTGAAGCTGTCCCGGGGGGCGGGGGGAGGGGGGAGGAGGTATTCTGACACTGACGTTACCGAGTCCCCGCCTTGGGAAAAAGGGGTTGGTGCGAATTTGAGGCGGGGAGGGAAATGAGGAAGATCAGTTTTTAGTGCCCTCGACCAAGGGTTGGAAAACAAGGTCCATCTCTCAATGAGTGCTTTGGTGCTCCCTTTCCCAACATGATCCTGCATTAAAGGGGTTTTTCCCCTCTCATTTCATACCTCCTCATCCCGCTCTCAGCTCTGGTCTCAAATGGGGCGTGTGTGATTTGTTTGAATTTCATATCAGTGCCCCCAGCGGGATGACTCACCAGGCCTTTCCTCTCTTAGTCAAAAAAAGGTCTGTTCACACATAGTACTGTGTAGCTCAGAGGTAAACTTTTTGCTTCACAGCACAAGGGTCCTCGGTTCAAATCCCGGCAGGAACCAAACCTGTGGATTTTTTTTCTCTTTATCAATGCACAGACCTCATTGAGGTGTCTTTTTTTATTTATTTGCGCTGTTTGACCAATTACTAAGGAACACAGAGGACGGGAGTAGAATGACAACACCTGGGGTTTGAACACTCAGTAGCTGCCTGAGAGGAGAGGTGATGTCTGAGCATGTGCGACCAGGAGTGAGGAGCTCTCAGCCCTGGTCGTATCCCCTGGAGATGAGCTGTAAACAATGGATCACTAAAGGAGCAGCTAAAACAAAATCGATGCAGAATTTTTAATAATAATGAATGGTGAAAATGTTTATTATTTAATTTGGAAGCTTCCCACGTCAATTTTACTTAGTGGCAAAATCCCTTTAAGGCCATCAAAATGAACAACAGTTACTGGGTGGGCACCATCCTGGATATCCGGGAGGAAAACTATACCTAATTATTCTATGAAAACACACACACTTAAAGATCTAATGGGAGAAAACTAACTCACCCTAAACTTGCTAGGTGCCCTATGGGGTGCCCTAAACGGGATGATCGCACTGAAAAAGGACGGTCCCACGGGCTTACACTCCTCAGCTAGTTACCCCTTACCTAAAAACTACTGCTCCCAGTAACCTTAAGGAACAACAAGAAGGGATAATGCACTCAATACTGCTCACCACAATCTTAAGAAGCAACAGAAGGAGGTATATTCAAATCTTCCTAGTCTCAATAGAGTTAAACCTCAGATAACAGAAGGCCAATACATGCTTCATATAATGTTTGCTGATCAAAAAAAGAGAACAGCCACATGTTAAAGCCTTACTTATGTGTTAAAAGCCTTACTTACTATTTACCCAGACACGTTTCCCTCTGTGTTAACAGAGTTTTTCAGTGGGTGAAAAGGTATCCATGAGGTCAATGGCTAGTGTGCCCTTCCAGAGAGAAATGTCTCCCATTAATGACCTAAAAATTCTAGATAGAAAATTTTAAAAATAAGGGTATATCCAGTTCCACCCCTAACAACAATTATCCAACATAAACAAAGTAAAAGGCTACCTTTCCCCCACAAAGAAACAAATACGCCCATTACAAAATATCCATAAGAAAAATTTTTGCACAAATTATTCCATTCATAGCACTAACCTTTTACAGGAACCCCGATCTACGAACTCCAAGACTCACGCGCCTGTCAAACAAAACTTGGCGCCCCCAATCCCGCTTTCTCCGCCCTTTTAAAAAACCAGACACCACGCCGTCAATCTTGGCACCCCCCTCGTCTACTGCTCACCCGCGAAATCCACATCTTCCCGCATGCGCTTTCTACAAAGCCGTACACACCCATACCAACTTACTGCCCGCGCCGAGATTAGATCAGCGCGCGCTATTCAATGTAAGTGTGCTTTCAGGGAAGGAGAAAGTACGCCACTTTTTAAAGTGTTTTTGGGAAAATAAAACCACGCCCCCATACTTAAAAACCTAAAAATCCCAAAAAAACTGGGACTCAGTATAAATAAATGTCAGCAGAAAGAAACAAGAAATTGGTGTAAATATAAATCCCAATCAACACATCCAAAAATGTCAGTAGATCTTTTATTATTAGGCTAATGATACTATAGTCACAAACTGAAATAGAAAAGGGGCGTTAAAACCTTTTCTATTTATGGGTATGTATTTTCCAACATAGCCCATAAAAACCAAAATTTAAACGGGGCTGCAAAAAAAAATTTTCAACCTCGGCTACCAAGCGTCTCAATCGGCTGACAAAAGTCGGGTTACCCGCAAAGAAAAAAAAAAAAGATAAAGATAGGATAAATATAGAAAAGAAGGGAAAAAAAAGGAAAACCCCCAATTAAAAAAAAAAAAAAACGAATTTTTCCCCTCTTTAAAGCCCCAACGGAAACGAAACAGCCCCAACTTAAAAATCCCCATCGGCTCCTTGTAAATTAAAAACCCCAGTTACCCCCCACAATGGGAGGAACCATCAATCAAATCCCAAAAATTTTATACAACAGTGAGCCTTGATGTTTCTCTTTAAACATGACTCACTGGAGTTTTGATTTTTCTCCTAAAGTCCCCCTATGTTTCCCCAATCTGTCTTCTTAACTCCCTTCGGTTTTTCCCACAAATTTTAAGGACAAAAACAAACAAAAAATAAATAACCCATTTTGACACAAATTAATAAAAAAGCCTAATCTGAAATTTTTTCCTTTGTGCTTACACTCTCAAATTCCTTAGTTTTTTAACACTTTAAATTGCAAAAACACAGTTTCCACAACGAAAACATCCTACAGTCTTTTCCCAAGCCCAAAATTTATCCTCGTATCCCCCCAGAAAGCCTTCCAAGCCCATCCTTTTTTAAAATTTGCCTTTACGGGATTTAACAGGGGGTAATCAGAATGAGCGAGCCAAACCTCTCGATCTGGGTTTTTTGTAGACCCCAATACTTGTAAAATTTCACATCTTACGTGCTTTACAAACAAATGTACCAAATGTACCAATATCCTCACTTTTTATCCCCCCCTTTGTGCTCATTTTTTTGGGTTAAGAAAAGGGCCCCCCGGGTTTTTTGTACAGAGGCAAAAAAACCTCTTTTAAAAACTCTCTTAGGTACCCTCTTCTCAAAAACTGCCGTAAGTCCTTAAAAGTTCCACAAAAGTATTAACCAAAACAATTTTTTTTCAAGCGCAGAAACTACCCTAGGAATTCCTTTTAAAGGGGGCTCGGATGGCAACTCCCCAAAAAACCATTTGAGCTTTTTTTTCCCCGAAAACTTTTGTTTCAGAGAAACCCAAAAACTCTAAAGAAACATCTAAGAAAGGCAATCAAATTTTTTAATCTCATGTGTAAAACCATCCCCAAATCTTCAATTGAGGCTTCCAAAAAGGGCAAAAAAACCCTTCCTTCCCCTGCCAAGAATGAACCTCATCTTAAAACTCAACAAATGAGAGTGATCATGAAACTCAAAAATTCTCTGAAAAACTATCTCCCCTCTCCCACCAGCCTGGGAAAAATTGCATATGTGGGGAGCACACGGCCCCCCATTGCATTTTGCCCCTGAGCGGGTTGGTGGGTTTTTTCCAAATCAAAAGGGGAAAAGGGTTTGTTATGTAGATGAAAATACATTTCCCAAGGATAAACTCATTTTTTCCCCGCTTAAAACAAATTCCCCCGAAATTGAGAAAAATATCTTCAGCCCCCAAACCCCTTGGGAATGGGGAAAAAAACCAAAAAAAAAATGAATAAAAGGGTTTTTTAAAAACTCTAAAAACGGCTAGGGGGAAATCACCCAAACCCCAAAAGGGCCCTCAATTTTAGAAAAACAAATCGAAAAAACCCTTTAAATAAGGAGGGGATGCTGTCACAAATTCCCTCAACATAAATCCCCAAAATCGGGGTTTAAGACAACGCTTCCAAACCCAAAACGGCCTTTTCCCAAAAAGGGGGGGGGAAACCCCTTTTGGAATTTTGGGAAAGGGACAAAAAAATTTGTCGCCAAAACGGGGAAAAACATCTTTAAATAAAAATTTAAAAAATTCCCCTTCTTTTTAAATAAAATTTTTCACCAACCCCTTTCTAAGATCTTTTTTAAGTGTCCCCAAAGGGGTTCAAATTTTTAATCTCAACTTTGGCATTTTAAACCCCCTTAAATTCAAAATTCAAGACACATTCCCGAAAAACTTCCACTTTAAACAACTATGTTCCCCCCCCTTTTTTTTTTTTTTTCCCGGGGTTTTTAAAAAATTATCTTTTTAAATTAAAATTCCCAATTTTCGCAATGCCTGAAACTCATCTGCCCCAAAAATTAGCAAAGCCCCCATCCCAAACCCGGTTTTCCGGGGCTCTTTTTTCATTTTTTAACTCCCATCCAAGAATGCTCAAGGGGAAATTTATAGGGCTGGGGGGGTTGGGCCCTGGTGCTTCAAAAACTGAAAAATCATTGAAGGGCCCTTCTCCTCTAACCCTTTAAACAGAAACCGAAATTCCCCCAAAGAGCCCCTCCCCACCCCCCCAAATCCTCAAATTCAAAAACCCACCCTTTCCCTTCCTTGTTGGTTTTTACCTACAAAAAACTTCCCTTTTAAGTTTTCTGTTTAAAAAATTTTTTATATCTTTTACCCAATCAAAGCAAATTACAATTTACTGTGGGGAACAAACAAACAAACCCCAAATTTAGGACTAAAATTTCTAAACTTTTTGTAAGCTCATAATAGAAAGTTTAAGCCCCCGTCGGGTCACCAATGTCTCAGTGGTCCGTTGTAACCCCCTTTTTCCCGTCCAAAAAAGGGGCCCGTTTTGGGTTTATAAAAGAGGCCATATAATCCCTGCCCCCCCAAGCCCCCTTTTTTCTGTTCCCCAATTTTCCCCCTACCCCCCTTTTATTTAAACCTATTGGTTTGTTTTTCTTTCAAAGCTAAATTTTAAAAGCCTCAGAGGATGAGATATCTGTCTCCCCCGTTTTACTCTTTTATAAAAAATTTTTGGGGGTTTTGAGGAAAGAAAAGGCCCCCTTTTTCCCCTTTTAAAATCTCCCAGACCCCTAAAAAAACAAATTATGCTTCCTTCTTTAAATTAATTCCCAATGTCCTTTTTTTTTTTTGTAACGGGGGGGTAGTGGACCCCCCGCGGACCCCCGAAAGGCGATGATATTAACCCCACGGCAGGGAATGGAATTTTAAGTACCCCCCGGGGTTTTTTCCACCAAGCCCCCGAAAGCGGAGGGAAACTTGCGGCGGCGTGAGGCTACCGGGGTTTTTTTCCCCCCTAAACGTGACTTCTTGCAAGGGGGCCGAGGGCAGCGTGGTACAGAGCATAGCCGAGAATCGTATTGGGTGGCGGGCAAAAGGTCAGGGCCCGGGGGCCAAGGGTTCGTGGCCCATAGACACGGGAAGGGGTCAGGGCAGGGCGGCAGGGTTTTTGGGAGTCGAAAACACCAAGAGGCTGGTCCCCGGGTAGGGGGGAAAAAAACATTTGGGGAAAACCCTTTTCCCCCACAAAGGGCACGGGAAAACATAGTTTCCAGCAAGGATTGATTGTGTACCGTGCCCCTTAAATAGGGGAAGCGCCCGGAAATTTACCAAAAACGGGGCCCCGGGCCCTTTAAATCCCCGAGAACGGAGCGCCCTTTTTCCGGCCACAGAGGCCCGGGAGGGGCACAGGAGCGGGGTTCGGGTTTGAGCCCCCCCAGCATGAGGGGACCCCCGCCCGTCCCGCCCACGGCGGAAACCCAAACCTCGGGGGGCCCCGCCCGGGGGGGGGGCCACGGGTGCGCCCCGGGGCCCGGGGGCCGAGGAGGGGGCAAAGGCCGCGACAGACCCGCCCCCCCTTAGGTATTTCCCCCTTTTTTTTAGGCTAAAGGGAAACTTACACCCAAATCTCGATTAAGGATTTGGCCCCCTGTTCCCAGGCCCCTCCTTTGGGCCGAACCCCCCCAAAACTACAAAAAAAAATTCGCTTACCCCGAACCTTTTAAAGTCTTTTTAGTCCTTCCTTTAAAAAAATGGGGGGAAATTCTAGAAACCCGGGAACGGGAAAGCGCTCCCTGGGAAAACCCGGGTTCGGGACCATAGGTTTTTGGAGGAGAGTGAAATGCATTAGGAATCCGGAAGATGGGGGTAGGCAGAGTTTATAGGACCCCGGGGTTTTTCAGTTGTCCGGTACTCTAAAGGGGTCCCAGAAACCGGGGACCCAATTTATAGCGGGGGAAACTTGAGGCTTATGTTTTTTAGAAAGATAACACATTTTAAAACCCCGGGGGGAATTTTTGGGGGGAAGTCTTCCCTCTTGCCAGTTGGGGGGTCTTCAGGGCTTTTTGAAGCCTGGATTTAAGGGCTTTTTGGGGTTTTCCCCCCCAAATGACCCAAAAATCCTAAACCCTTTTGGTTTCCCCGGGGGGAAACCTCGGGGGCCAGGGGCCCGGGGGGGAGGGGGGGGGCGCGGGTGAGGGCCCAATAGACCACCGGGAAAAGGGGAAACGCCAGTTGAGTCGGGGGTCCCGTGATTATTTTGAAAACTCGGGCCCCAAGGCCAATTGGGAAACCCGTTGTCCTGACCCCGGGGCCCAACAAAGTGCCGTAGAACCCCCAAAAGATCTGGTTTCCCCCCTCTCCACTTTGCCAATTTGTTTTGGGAAAGATTTTCATAAGAAAAACCCAAGCTTTTTTTGGGTACCGGGAACACAGACACACCAGAATTTTAGAGAAAAAAGGGACCCCCGGCGGAAAGAAAAATGGGGGATGGAAAACCATGCGGGCCGAAAGATGTGCGGGAGAATGCCCCAAACCCCAAATTTTGGGGAGCAAAAAGGGAGCCCCGGGAAGGGCGGCACAAATTTGGGACATCTTTGAAAATCGATCAGTGACCCCCAGTTTCCGATTTTTCCCGAAGAAGGAGGTGGTCCGTGAAAAACCCCATCCCTATGGGGTTCCATGGGGAACTCTGGAACAGGCAGAGGGACAAAAAAACCAGGGGGCCTGGGGAGGGCCCCTTTTTTTTGGGCACAGGGTGGTGCAGGAGAAAAACGACGTCCGACGTTTTGGGAGCAGGGGGGCCCAACCATTAGTGCGCAGATGAAAAAGAAAATTTTCCGTACGCCGGGTGGCCGGCCAAAAAAAAAAGGGGCCCCCAACCCAAAAACCCCTCCTGAGCGGGGACGCACGGGGGTTCGCCCGGGAGAACGATACGGAATCTACGGGAAACCCATAAAACCACCGTTAAAGACTTATGATGTGTTTGGAAAACCGGGTTTCCTTCCCCGGAAAAGCCCGGGACGCCCCGGGAAATGGGGTTTGCCCGCCTTGACTTTTTTTCTCGGCCGGTCGGAAGTGTACCCTGAAATAAAAGGGCCGAGAAAAAAAAAGCCCCACCGACCGGGCGGGGGTTTTTAAAACGCTGAGCTGCCCTGGCGTATTGGAGTTTCTTAGGGGTCTGTAAGACGTCCCAAAAGGGGGGCCGAGCTCCCCTCCAACAGATGTCGCCACCTTTCCCGGGCCCAAATTTTAAAGGCCAACAGTTCCCGGGCCCCCCAATGGGGAAATTTCGTTCGCCGAGGGGAAGGTTCCTTTTAAAAAAAAAAAGCATTTTGAAGGTCTTGCCCCTTTTTGACCCCTTTTGGGGCCCGGACACCCCGGCTCCCCCCGGAAGAGGCAAACCACCCTTTGGCTAAGGGTTTTCTCTGGATCAGGCCCGGGCCAAAAAGGTCTGAGGAGAAAACCCGCCTTTCATTTGGAGAATGCTTCTTCGGCCGACGGGGGCCAACCCTCGGGTTAAACATTTTTACGGGTTGAGGGCATTATGGGAGCCACCAGCTTTGAGAAAAATGGGGAATGAACGCGGGAGTAGTTGGGGAATCCAAAAAGCTTTTAATCGCCCCAAGACCGCCCGGGGTGGCCCTGCCGGAACGCGGAGAGTTTAGCTGGTCCATCTGCAGAAACCCCATCGGGAAAAATGTTTCCCCCAAAGGGAAAAAAAATGCTGGCCGGGGGAACCGACACTTTTTCCCCGCTTTGGGAAAAAGCGATTGCCCCGCAGGCGTCCCCAGGCCCTTTCGTACTTTTTACCCGATGGGGTGGGTTTCAAAGGGGAAAAAAACAGGGGTGCCCTCCAATATACAATTACGCTTGTATAGCAAGTTTCCCCAAAACCCCTTCTTGAAAAACCCTGAATACGGCGGGGGCTTTGCATAGCCCCAAGGGGATCCGAGAAAAAAAAAAGCCCGTCCTGTTGTTGAAAGCCTTTTTCCCCTCATCCCCCCTTTGCTAAATTCCCGAGAGGTTTTAGGGTCCTCGTATGTCTAAAATTTGGGAAAACCTTGGCCCACGGAGCGATCAAATAGCTCAATAACAGGGGTAAGGGTAGCTATTCTTCACCGTGATCTTTTTAAACCCCTGGAGTCAATACCCGGGGCCGAAGTGAACCGTCATTTTTCTGGAAAAAAAAAAGAACCAGCCCCGGCGGGGGAGGAGGACTTACAAAAAAACCCTTCGATAAATTCCCCCTGAATATTTGGGGTGACATGGCCGGGTCTTTGGGCCCAGACAGAGGGAAAACCCTAAAAACCCCAGCGGGACTGGTTTTCCCGGGGAAAAAAGGGCCCATAGGGCAAACATACGGGGCCCATGGGGGGGTAGCTTCTCAGCCTTTTCTCCGAGAATACATCCCCCAAAATCCGGTACTTCCCCTGGCAGCCTTTTATAACTTGATGGGCCCACTGGGGGGGAGGGATAGACACCCCGGGGTGGTGCCACCAACAAGATCCCGGCACTCCGTTCCCCAACCCCAAGGGCCTTGCCTGTCTTCCCCAACAAGCGTAGGGGCGTGGGCGTTGCAGCCGGTAGCCCCCCAAAAGGGCGCCGAAAAAAGCCGAGCAGGGGCAAAAAGGGGAAATCTTCCCCCGTGTTAGGACCCCTACACGGGGGTTCACCGGCCGGGGATTTAAAAAATGGATTTACTGAGACGCTTTTCCCCCTGACGGGTAATAAACAAGTGCTTTTTCCCGGGGGTTTCTGGCAAGCGATAGCGTTAACCAGGGGGTCGTGAATAAAGTTCCCGCGGGGCCGGGGTCTAGGAAGGCAAGACCAACGAAAGACTACATCCATCTTAAATTCCACTGCACAACACGTGGGAGGAGGACTGAGCAAACCCAGGGGCCCTCTCCTAACCCCCCCTAGGGGCAGCCCTTTCCCGACCGCTGAGGGCCTGCGGAAAAACTCCAAAGGGAAAATGGCCCCGGGCTTTTGGCCCGTAAAGACAAAGGGTTTTCCATCCGGGGCGGACCGTTTTCCCCCTCAACAAGGGGGCCCCAAATCCACCTCCCTTGGGGGCCTCGTGGCAAACTGGTAGGAGGAGCAAAAGGCCTATTTTGGGAACCCTGGGGGCCCAAACCCAGGTAGAAAGGGGAGGCTGTGCCCAGTACGCTCCCCGGCGGAGCTCCAGCCTCTCCCGGAAAAACCCCTCTATGTGGGGGGGCCAGATGGATAAAAAACCACAAAGAAGATTGGGAAAGGTTTCCCCTTTCCGAAGTTCGCCTTTACCGCCGACAGGGCCCTTTTTGAACGTGGGCAGAGAGCGGCACGTTTTCCAAAGACAGCCGAGCTAGGGGGAACCCGGACCGCATACCCCCTTTCGGGGGGTCCCCTTGGCGAAGGGTTTTTTAGGGGCTGTCCCCCAAGATGCTCGCGCAGGCCCCCCCGAAAAAAAGCTGCGGAATTTAATGGGAAAACCTGTAGGTCTGCATCCCCAGGGGCAAATTTCCCGGGCCCAAAGAGGTTCCCCCCAGCCGGGCTTTTCCGGAACAGGGTCAGCACGAACGCCACCTTCCCCCCCTTTCCCGGGGAAACGTCTCCGGGTCAAACTTTCCCCGTTCATGGAACAGCTTAAAAGAAGCCCACTGCAGAGCTTCGAGTCCCCCTTTAAACTGGAAGGAAAAGGAAGACAAAGCTTTAGAAACCCCCAGTTGCCACGGGAAAAGCAGGAGGAGAAGGAAAAACCCCTGGCGGAGGGGGTTGCTGCCGCTGGGGAGGCCCGGAATTGGCGCTCATGGCGCAGCTTTACCCAATAGCAGTGCCTTGTTGCGCCCACCCGCGCGGCCCCGGGGAACAATTTCCGAGAACCGCCCAGACTTTGGGAGGGGGAAACCCTTTGGGGGGATCCAGGCTGGGTCAACGAAAAGGCGGGGTTTGTGGATCTCCTGGGCCACCCAAAACCCAAGATATTAACCACACCAGGGAACGGAAAACAAAATAGCCCCCGGGGTTTCCCCCGAGGGCCCCCCACAAAAACGGGGTGGACTTGCTTTCGGCGGAGGCCCACCAGGGGTTTGTCCCCCTGACCCAAATTGCTTTCGTGGCGGCCCAGGTGGGAAACGGGGGGAAAGTCAAAATCCGGAAATTTGAAATCGGGGCAGGCAGAAAGTCAGGGGAGGCGGCAATTGGGTTTGTGGTCTTTGACAGGGAAAGGGCAGGGCAGGGGGCAGAAAGGGCCCATTTGAGAAAACGTAGCAAAAAGGGCTGGTACAAAAGGTAGGCAGAATACACTTAGGAAAAAGCTTTTTACTAAGGCACGAGGCAACTAGATCCAGCAAGGGGTGATTTGGGGACCCTTTACCTTTAAAAAGGAAAGCGCCCACAAAATTTGGGCCCAAAAAATCGGGGCGCTGGCCCTTTAAAAAACCCCGAGAACCCAGCGCGCCGGGTCCTTAGGAAAAGGGCCAACGGAGGGGCCTCGGCCGGCAGAGGGCGCGACGGGACAGGAGCGAGGTCATGAGTCCCCCCCCAGGGCCCGGGCCCCCGGCGCCCCCCGCGGGCCCCGGCGGCCCCCGACCCCGGGGGGCGGGCCCGGGGTTTGGGCCCCGGGGTTTGCCCGGGGGCCCCCGGGCCGAGACCCGGGGAGGCCGCGACAATTTTTTTTCGTAAATTTAAGCCTTTTTTAGCATTAAAGTCAGGATCCTGTTTGAACTTAAGGGTCAGATCAATTTGAGTCTTCAACTTAGATCTCAATTCTTCTAGATGTAAATTCTCCTCCTCAACTAACAATTTCATATATCGAGTAGAGGATTCAATTACGTCCTTTTCCCACTTATTTAAGAATGTCTCTGTCCTAAATCGATCAGGTGGTATTGGCGAGACCCTTAATCCCCTTGGGATTATCCTATGTTCAATATAGTTCTCCAGAGACTTAACCTCCCACCATGAAGTAGTATAATCCTTATAAATGCGCTGAAGATCACAAAATGCCAACTTTATTGTGGGGGTATGTAAATTCTGACTCAGACTTCCTTTAGAAAAGACCTCCCTGACCTCAGCCTGCCAACCATCAGTCTCAAGTGTAGCCGAGAGGAATCCAGCCATAACCCGGATATTTTTGATATATATTTTTAGTGATATTTATTAAAAGTTAGGTTTTAGATTGGAATATTTTCCCTTTTTGCAGGTTTAATGTCTATATTCCATTAATTATTCTGGGACTCAGAATTTGTCTTTCCTTTTGGTCCACCCTCCTGGATCCCCGGTACAAAACAAAACTCAGCACTTTCCTTCCACCCACCCAAATAGAGAGTAAAATGCAGGAAATGGAGACCTTGCTGATTGATCAACTGGAGACATCTGTTGCGTCTGCTTCACGTTCTTCAAATGTCACGGTGGAACAACATCAGCGACGTGACAGCAGTAGAGTGCCAAGTAGCCGTAGCGGCAGCAGCAGCAGCAGGCAAGGTGGCAGAAGCCTAATGGGTGACCTCTGGCAATCTTTATTTACCACCTCACCAACGCATGCAATGCAGGGCACACATCCAACACACAGAGACCAGCTTAAGATCATGGTGCACGACTATCTGCGTCTCAACACCGATGTTTTTGTATGTGTTCCAGACCCAATAGACTTCTGGGTATCCAAAATGGACTACTGGCCCGAGCTCGCTCGCCACGCCATATCTGAGCGGACCTTCAGCACAGCTGGAGGAGTCATTACAGACAAACGCATCCGGCTTTCCACAGATAATGTGGATCGTTTGACTTTCATCAAGATGAATCAGGCATGGATCTCTGATGATGTTGTGGCCCCAATTGCCGAGGTCACCGATTAGTTGCCGGTCTACTTCACATTCCTCTTCAAACAGAAATGGTCCTCTTGAAAAATGTTTTTAAAATGATCATTTCTTACTGCAATTTTTATTCTCAGTTCCCAACAGTTCATTTTGCTGGTTTTGCGGTGTGGAGACTGTAAAAGACAGCAAGGTTTCATGACAACACCGTATTCCATGTACTCACTTTATCTATAGAAGTTGTCGCATTGTCAATGGTTTTGAGGTCATGTTGCTGTGAGATACAGCTATAATTATGGTCATTTGGAACAGAAATGTGGCTTCTAAGTGGCATTTCTCCATCACAATTTTTAATAGTGGCTGAGAAGTCATATTTATAATTTTTTGGGGGAATGTTGATGTGAGATACAGCAATAATCGTGGTACTTTGGAACAGAAATGTGGCTTCTAAGTGGCATTTCTCCATCACGATTTTTAATAGTGGCTGAGAAGTCATATTTATAATTTTTTGGGGTCATGTTTCTGTGAGATACAGCAATAATCGAGGTCCTTTGGAACAGAAATGTGGCTTCTAAGTGGCATTTCTCCATCACAATTTTTAACAGTGGCTGAGAAGTCATATTTATAATTTTTTGGGGTCATGTTGCTGTGAGATACAGCAATAATCATGGTCCTTTGGAACAGAAATGTGGCTTTTAAGTGGCATTTCTCCATCACAATTTTTAATAGTGGCTGAGAAGTCATATTTATAATTTTTTGGGGTCATGTTGCTGTGAGATACAGCAATAATCGTGGTCCTTTGGAACAGAAATGTGGCTTCTAAGTGGCATTTCTCCATCACAATTTTTAATAGTGGCTGAGAAGTCATATTTATAATTTTTTGGGGTCATGTTGCTTTGAAATGCAGCAATACTACAGGTCCTATTATAAAAAAAATGTTGTTTCTAACAGACATTTGTTCTTCACAATTGTCAAAAGTGGCTCAAGGGTCATGTTTTGAATTTTTGGGGGCATTTTGCTGTGACATGCAGCTATACTACAGGTCCTATTATAAAAAAAATGTTGTTTCTAACAGACATTTGTTCTTCACAATTGTCAAAGTGGCTCATGGGTCATGTTTTGAATTTTTGGGGGCATTTTGCTGTGAAATGCAGCTAGACTACAGGTCCTATTGTAAAAAATGTGGTTTCTAACAGACATTTGTTCTTCACAATTGTCAAGAGTGGCTCAAGGGTGATGGTGCTGTCAGAAACAGGAATAGGTAGGACACTGTTAATGGACACATATTGCAAAATGACTTGTTTTTGCAAGATCTTTAACATAGCTAGCAATCCCTGTATTGAGACAACCCATTTAATACAATTAAAAAAAAGAGAAACAAAGACATGGTGGGATTCCATCCTATTTTAAAAATGTGTTTTCTAGAATTAAACTACTAAAAAACTTGCATGTACAAAATAGCTGGTAAAAAAAATCCTCTGAATTGTACAAGGGAGGTACAGGAAGACTTGACCAGATGTAGGTTATTCAGAGGACATGGAGTATGGAGCACGGACAGAGAACAAAGAACAGAAACAATTTCCTCCAGCACGTTGAGTAAAATGAGAAAAAGAATGCCAAGAAAAAGAGCACCTGGGTGGAACAGGAGCGTTAACCACCAGTATTTCCAAGTGAAGCTCAATTGGTCCGCACTCATACGGAGGGGCAAGCGTTACCCAGGTCTTGACTGTGTACTGAGGAAGGCTGGAGGTCTTACCTCACACTTCCGCACTCTACTTCAGCACGACTGTTTTCATTGTTGCGTCATAAGGGCATTTTTACCGTGTTAATAGATGACGGACGCCAGCCTGGGCTCTCACCGCACCCACTGTAACTCCGGCCCTGGCAGCTGAACCTGCGTGTTAATAGATGACAGATGCTAGCCTGGGCTCTCACCGCACCCACTGTAAGTCTGGCCCTGGCAGCTGGACCTCCGTGTTAACAGATGGCTGACGGCAGCACTGGCTCTCACCATTAGGGGCAATCAGGAGAGCTTCAAATTTCTCTAAAAAATCAGATTTTGAAAAAGGTGATTTCTGTGAGGTTAAGTAGTGTCAAAAAGGGCTCCAGGGCTGGACACAAATTGCACAATTTGAGGCTTAAAATTTTCTGGGGCTGGAGTCACTATGGGGTCACATCATTTGATCTCCAGGGGAGTCTGTCCCTAATCACTGAAGAAGGATTTGGAGGAAAAATGAAACCATTTAATTGATTGGCTGAATCAGTCTCAGAAGCCAGGAGGGCAAATGTCTTCTCAACTAAGAAGTGTTTTGGGGATGATTAGGACAAATATATTAATTATGGGGTGTGCGGACGAATTAACATATCTACACATGTAAAAAATACCTTTAAAAACTGCAGGGCGGGGTGTATGTTGTATGTTATCACAGTTGAAAAAAAAGCAAAATGATAATAATGTAAAACTATAAAAAAAACTTCCCTAAATAAATTCTGTAAACAAATGTCAGTTACCAAAAAATATACTAAATGACAGTCACTGTACAAAATAGCATAGTGCCACTTTGTGATCTGTGGATCAAACAGGTTTAAGGGTCATGCTGTGGCCCAGGACAGATATAGTCAATGTCCAGTTCAAATAAAATGGTGGTTGAAAGACTCCTTTTCCGGCACTTTTTAATCTGGGGGTCAGACAGGTTTAATGGTCATACTGCGGTACAGGACAGATATAGTTAATGTCCAGTTCAACTAAAATGGTGGTTAAAAGACTCCTATTTCCGGCACTTTTTAAATCTGGGGGTCATGCAGGTTTGGGGCTCATGCTGTGGCCCAGGACAGGTATAGTCAATGTCCAGTGAAACTAAAATGGTGGTTGAAAGACTCCTTTTTCCCGGCACTTTTTAATCTGGTGGTCAGACAGGTTTAATGGTCATACTGCGGTACAGGACAGATATAGTTAATGTCCAGTTCAACTAAAATGGTGATTCAAAGACTCCTATTCCCGGGACTTTTTAAATCTGGGGATCATGCAGGTTTGAGGCTCATGCTGTGGCCCAGGACAGATATAGTCAATGTCCAGTGAAACTAAAATGGTGGTTCAAAGACTCCTTTTTCCGGCACTTTTTAATCTGGGGGTCAGACAGTTTTAATGGTCATACTGCGGTACAGGACAGATATAGTTAATGTCCAGTTCAACTAAAATGGTGGTTCAAAGACTCCTTTTTCCGGCACTTTTTAAATCTGGGGGTCATGCAGGTTTGGGGCTCATGATGCGTTCCAGGACAGGGATATTCAATATCCAGTTCAAGTAAAATGATGGTTCAAATCATACTGCCTTCTGGCACTTTTTAATTTGTGGGTGATGCAGGTTTAAGGGTCATGCTGTGGTACAAGACAGGGATAGTGAATGGTCTGTGCCTTTTTTCTGTGGCTTTTATAACCTAAGTGTGTTGCTTAAGATGTAGCATGTATCCATTTGACTGTTGTGGATGTTAATTCCAGCTTCTCCAGCCCTGTTTGGGTGTAATAATGAAGGTGTTGTTCCTCTCCATAGACTTTAATGGTCATCGGTGATAATCTATTATCGACTATCGGAAATCGTCTTGATAATTGCCGATATCGACTATCGACCCGATGACGATAGTCAACGTAATTGCTCATCACTAGTAGTTATCAGTGTACACAAGCACTGCATACTGTACCTCCATACAATGACAGACTCTACAGATGTATAAGTGATTAAGTGCAGTTAAATCTAGAGACTCACCAGAGACATCTTCCATGACTGGACTTATTCTATTTCCCTTTTCTTCTGCAGCCTGTCCAGACCGCTATGATGACTTCTCCTGGCAACAACTCGTCTCTGCAGAATTTAGCACACAAACATAGAACTCTAATTCAGAACTCTAATTTTAGAATTCTAATTTTCCGGCACTTCTCTACCTATGTTCACCCCTCTGTACAACTCCATACGGGGTGATAGGCGGAGGTAGGAAGGTTATGGGGTTGATAACTGAAGGTGGTATGAGGTGATAGGTGGAGGTGAGGAGGTTATGGGGTGATAGGTGGAGGTTATGGGGCGTTTATGAGGTGGTACTGTAGGTGGAGGTGAGCGGTGACACACTCACACTCCCCCCACACACTTATCCTACCCCATTCACACTCATAACCCCCTCTCCCCACAATTATCTCCCACCCCCACTCATCCCCTCACACATCCTCTCACACTCCCATTCACCTCCCCCTACACACTTATCCTCCGCCACTCAAACTCATAACACCCTCCCCCACACACTTATCCTCTCTCACCCCCACTCATCCCCCCACACATTTATCCCCCTCCCCAACTCACTTATCCTCTCCCACCCCCAAACATCCCCCACACAGTATCCTCTCCCCCTCTACACACTTATCCCCCTTCCTCTAAACATATGTAATGCCCCCACACACACACTTATCCTCTCCCCCACACACACTTATCCTCCTCCCCACTTATCCTCTCCCACCACCTCCCCCCACACACACATTTATCACCCACACACACTCACCCCCCTCCCCGGGAAATGTTCTCACCACTCCTGCTGCAGAGCCAGCAACCTCGAATCTTCACACACTGCTCTGCTGGGGAGATGGGGCGGAGCTTTGTGGCTCCCACAGGTCCACCCCTCCTCCCCCTGCACTGGGGCTGGCTGCTCATGCTGTCAGAAAAGGGTCGGCATCTTAGGATGCTGCTCTGATGCCACTTTCACTGTCGCCTGTCACTAGGGGCCTATTTGTTCCTGACACTGACTAGACGGCAAATGGACATTATGACAGAGCCTGGCTGGCAGTGAGCATTAAGTTCTTGTTCATTTCCGGCCAGCACCCTACTGACGGCGGGCCCCGTAGCAATCGCTATGCCTGCTGCTGTGTTAGTTCCACCACTGCTATTATAAAAAGATGAGCGTTTTTAAAAAAACTAATTTGTCAGTGCTGATTTTCATTGTACAGTGTACAGTTGAGGTGATGGACAGTATCTATGTGGCATATGTGTAAAATTAGTGACAGGAACTTAAATTTTTTTCTCTGTAAAAATACATGCCGAAGTTCATAATCTGGTGTTAAAACACAGCCTTATTGATCAAAACATAACACAGAGGGTCCAGGCCCTGGATATTTCAAGACCTTAAAAGCCCCTGAACACACTACTTGCTTGTCATGAACAGTAGTATTTTCATTGCGTTGTCTCTTTTTTCTTGCATAACTATATTCTTGTTTACTGTGACCATTACCGTCCTGATATCTGCACTAAACTTCTGTTCCTCCTGTGAAATTAACCACTTCTACTGTGATGTGATGCCTCTGCTGCAACTTTCATGTTCTGACATAACAGGAACTCAGCTAGTTATATTTGTAGCTGCCATATTGCTGGGGATACCTTGTTTCCTTCTGACGCTGAACTCTTATATTTTCATTGTTAGAAACTTTTTTAATAGTCGTTCTTCTAAGCGAAGGGACAAGGCCTACATGCTCTTCCCACCTCACTATTGTAACTTTATTAGGCTACATCTACTGTACATGCCAAGGACAAAACAATGGTTAGATTTTAATAATTTTTGTTGAAGTTTTTGTCACAGTTTTATTGCTGCAGTTTTCAGATTTCAAGAACCTCTCCCTTCCTCCAGCTCACACAGAATGAATCCTCACATGCACACTTTGGGGGCGTGTCTGCAGAGAGTGAATATACGCCCTGCTAGGAGGAGAAACAGCCCTCCATTTCCCAAGCTCTGCTTAGCAACCAGCAGAAAAAGGGACCAACTGTTGCAATGAGACAACCCCTTTAATGGCAGGCACATGCAACTGTATAGGCATGCAACTGCATGCCTATAGGAATGGCCGGAACGAGGCATTTTGGTGCCATAGACGAATAAGGCAAATGCCCCCAACCCTCTAGCAAAACTTCATACTCCTGGTCCCAAACTCACATATGGCACCTTCGACTGAGCCCTCCCCAGCTAAGTATAAGAGAGAAAAAAAAATCCGTCAAAAGACCTAGGTGATAGCTTGTTTTTTGAAGACTAAGGTGTAGTTTTCATTGGTATGATTTTTGAATACCTGCAACTTTTTAATCTCTCTTTGTTGCAATTTTTGGGGAGGCAAAGCAACCAAAAACATATGCAACTTTGGGTATTTTTTTTTTTTTTTTGCTGTGCAGGATATATGAGTTTATATAGTAATAATTCATTCTTTTAAAGTCATAACGGTACCATTATGTTTAATTTCTTAATAGTTTTTCTTTTTTTAATTATAGAATAGTAAAAGGCGTTTTGAATTTTTTAACATTTTGCTTTTTTTTTACTTGTAATTTTAGTCCTCTTAGAGTAATTAACCACTAAGAGGTTCAAACACTTATACACTATTCTGCAATACTACTGTATAGCATAATAGTGTGCAGTTACAGCACTCCTTTACCTCCCTGCCTCTTGCAAGGTGTAGTAGGGGCAGTTTGATGGTAGGCCTGGAAACCTTTATTAAGTTACTGACTGCTGTAACTGCCTATTAACACCCTGTGATTGTATCACAGGAGAACTGATTGGGAGGTGGAAGAGGGCATCCCCTCCTGCATAACTGCTTAGATGCTGCGGTTGCATTTACTGTGGCCAGGGTCATAATTTAGAGATAATTGGGCCCTATAGCAAACTTATTGATGCCCCCACCCCTCCTCCAACCTGATAGATGCAGGTCCCATAGATGGTGATTGGCCCCTGAAAGTGTTGGTTCAGAATGTAGAGCTGATCAGGCTTGAACACCAATCTCCATTCTGTTCTATGGGAGTTCCAACTACAGCAAGCGCAAACGGCTCTCCATTCTCAGCTGACAATCTTAGTATGCATGTACAAGTTAAACCCTAATGCAGTGAACTTATAGGTATCCCATGTGCTTATAAATGAAAATATGTATGGGCCCATAGCAGTATATGGCCACCATACTGCAGATAATTGCAATAACATGAAATAAAAAAAATGTTACAAGGGTCAAGTGGGATGAGGTGTGTTGTTAAACTATCCAGCCTGTTGCTGGTTTAAATAGATGGCGTAGAAATAGTCTATGCAGATTAATGCAAACAAGCATTTACTCTGAAAAGGCACTGAACCTTGGTGGTTTCAATAATATACACAATCTTGATGGTACTCACTGAGAACTTAATTCTTAGCAGATGGTACTAAAGTCCAGTAGGTGAATAATGTATTTAAAATTGGGCTGAGGAGCAAAAAAAAGTTATATATTTACCTTGCTATCATCAGCTGCTGCCACTCTGGACCTCCCTGGCTCCCGCATCTCTTCACTTCCAGGTTTTTGTCCCACCACACATTCACTTACAGTGGAGTGTGAGCCGAAGGCCCAGCACTCAAGCTAGATGGATGCATTTTTACCGAGCTCCTGACTTCTGGTCAAACATGATCAAACAGGAGACATTGAGACCAGACAGCAGACTGTATCATCTCTACTGCCCACAGCACATTCATCCCACATCCTCTACTGATAAACAGGGTTCATAAATAGTGGATAGTTGTAAGATCTCATTATGTTGGGGTGAAAAGAGGCTGGATGTCTGTTCCCTGAGGTGCGGGAGATTTCTAAATTGTGTACTGCACACCACAATCACACAGTCATCTGGGGTACATTTTCACCCAACATTAAAGACACACCACGTTCCTCTTGCTGACTGCTATATAGCTCTTGGACAGCTTTGTGGGTAACCCAATCAAGCCTCCATCGTCTTGCTCCTCTATTACAACAGCTTTCTCTAAAGCATAAGATGTTCAGGCCAAGAAAGCAATAGACAGTTCCTATAACTAATATCACCAGAAGACATCAGAGATAAATACATTGGAGTGTTATCTAACATAACCACTTTACTTAAAAAACCCACTCTGGATCCATCCTGCGCTGCTAATTACCGACCAGTCTCTAATCTGCCCTTCATCTCTAAACTCTTGGAACGCTTGATCTACTCTCGCCTAATCCGTTATCTCTCTGCTAACTCTGTTTTCAATCATCCAATCAGGTTTCTGCACTTTACACTCCACAGAAACTGTTCTAGTTGAAGTTTCAAATGACCTCCTCACAGCTAAATCCTAGGGCTCATTGTTGGTTCTTCTAGATCTCTCTGCAGCATTTGACACCGAAGATCACCAATTTCTTCTCAGCATGCTCAGCGTCATTGGCCTCCAGAACACTGCTCTCTCTTGGTTCTCATTCTACCTCTCTGAACGCTCCTTCAGAGTCTTATTTTCCATGTTTAACTCGTCTCCTCTTCCTCTTGTTGTTGGGGTTCCTCAGGGATTGGTTTTAGGTTCTCTCCACTTTTCAATCTACATAGCCCCCATTGGACAAACCATCAGCAGATTTCAGTACCACGCTGATGACACTAAATGATACACCTCTTCCTGTAAAATCACTCCTGCTCTCCAGTGACTATCTGTCCGCTGTCTCTGACATCATGCGGGCCTGCTGTCCTTAGGCAGCAGGCCCGCCGTCTTGGGGTTATATTAGATTCTGATCTGTCCTTCACCCCTTATATCCAATCCCTTGCCCACTCCTGTCATTTGTACCTCAAGAACATCTCCAGAATTCGTTCTTTTCTTACTGTGAAAACAACTCAAACTCTCATTACTGCTCTTATTCTTTCGCATCTTAGCTACTGTAATTCTCTGCTTATCAGTCTACCTCTCTGTAAACTCTCCCCTTTCCAATCTGTCCATAATGCAGCAGCCAGGCCCATCTTTCTTTCCAGCCGCTATACTAATGCCTCTACCCTGTGTCAGTCACTGCACTGGTTGCCCATCTAGTGCAGGATACACTCATCACTCCCCCCATAAAGCTCTCCACAGTGCTGCACCCCTCTACATCTCCTCCCTCATCTTTGTCTACCACCCTACCCAGTCTCTCGGCTCTGCTGATGATCTGAGATTACAGTCATCCTAACCGCCCTTGCCCGTCTCCACGATTTTACATGTGCTGCACCAGTTCTCTGCAACAAGCTACCACGTATGATCAGATACACTCATAACCCTCACAGTTTTAAGTCCACCTTGAGAAAACATCTTGTGTGCAGACCTACCACGATGCCTAATTGCTAACCCCCCACTTTTTGTCACTCCCTGCACTTGGGCACTCAAAGGACCTTACCTGTATATAGATGTACGGTCTGGGTGACAGGCTCATCCACTTTTTATGTAAACTCCCCTGTATTTATGTAACATGGCTGGACCAATATGTAAACTGAGCACTTTTCACCTTTCGTCTTAACCATACATCCTTATAAATTGTAAGCTCTTGTGAGCAGGGCCTTCACACCTTGTGTCTCATCTGTAAGTAGCTTTTCACTATGTAATGTTTGTTTATTGTCTGTACTTATAACCCCTAAATTGCAACGTACTGTGGAATATGTTGGTGCTATATAAAGATTAATTATTATTATTATTATTATTATTATTATAATTGTTTTCAGTGAAGATCACTTGCATCACTTTCTTTCATTACTTCTGAATAGTGTTCTGCTGCTATCTACGGTACTAACTAAGTTACTACATCTTCTCCTCCTCACCATAAATAAACACATTAACTCCAAAATATTGCCACCTGCTGGTCCGGAAAGCCACAGTTTGAAAGACGTCTCTCTACCTCATTAGTTTGCTGTTTGAGACCATAGCTCCAAATTTTTTCAGGTACTAGGGTATCTTACTACAGCTTGCACTGAATACATCAAAAGAGAGCACATGTAAGACATACCCAGGGCAGGTGAACAGGGAAGGAAGACAGCACGTGAGACCTGAACTAGGCCCCCAAGTCTGTCCCTGCCTACTTGCCCGCCCAGCCCTAGATGACTGGCGTCAACTGGGTGACAGTCCCTATTATAGGTGCATGCACACTGAGAGACAGACAAAAAGAAACAGTAAAGTTAAGTACGACGGACCGAGTCAGAACCAGAGCAGGCAAAGAGGTAAACGTAAGTCAAGCAAGGAGTCAGAAGAGTAGCCAAAAGATTGATAAACCGGGAAACAGCAAAATAAACCGCACAGATCCAGACAAGTCTATAACCAGCAAGGACCAAGGGACAGGGGAGGTATTAAGTGGGAAACCAGAGACTTGGTCCTGGACAGAGACTAATGGTAGAGATGTCTGTCAATCAATTCTAACTGATTAACCAATTCTAGCTCAGGCCAACAACAGCAGACGGGTGTGTCAGGAAAACAATTAACACAGCCAGAATGTCTAGGGCTGTGTTCAGACTAGAAAAGCAAGGGGAGATTAACAGCACATCCTATGCCGTACTTTGCGGACAGAAGATGTCACAGAAGCCATTATGGGCAAAGATGTGACAGCACAGCTCTAATTTATAGACTGAGGTGTAATCCCAGTAACATTCAGTTTACACTGAAGCTATTTACAAAGATACTGAATTACTGGAGTTATAGCAGACCTGCATGTGATATGCCTATAAATTAGCAGGTTTTTCTACACTTATCAACAAAGCATCTTAACTGCAATCCAAGTGGTTAAATACAGGGCAGCTCTTAGGATTTGCATCCTTCTTCTAAACATACCAAAATTAAAGGTGATTTGAATAAGTCTGTCAAAAAACAGAAGATCATTGTTGTCTACAAGTGCTAAATCCCCTTCTTAACCCTCACTTGCCCTTTACCCTCGGGACAGCTCAGACTAAGCTATCAGTGCTGACGATGATAATTTTATCAACAATGGCCATCCATTACCTTGGTCCTTTATGCAAAAAGTTCTGAACAGAGTACTAGACCCTGGGAGTCAAGAACGTAAGGACATTAAGTATGATATTCCAAAAAATCGGTTCACGTGTCCAGGGCCTAGAAGAGATACACAGCACAGTTAGTGAGCACTCCTCAGAGGTTGTTAAAAAATGTAAGCTCTATCAAAACCACCTTAATTCCATGTATGAGCTTCTTGAAGATCAGGAGCCTTAGCATCAACCTACATTTTCAAGATGTCCCTGAATCAATACCAGAACCTACCAAGTGTCTCATCATTAACATCTTAGGACCGGATTTCCCCAAGCAAATCGTAATTAATAGAGTTCACCGTGTCTTGAGAATTAATCTGAAACTGACTGACCCTCTGAGTGATGTCATCTGCAAGCTCCCTGGACTATAGGATCAAGGAAGCTATTTTACAAAAAAATATCCAACCACACTCATCCTCCATCCCTTCCTCACTATTCCATTAATTAGTGACAACCTTTGTGATGTGTAGGATCTGCAACACCAATCAGAAAAAGATTTCTCCTTCTTTTCACACCCTCACAAGATATCAGAGATGTTTCTAGGCTAAATCACACTCAGGATGGGGAGAAAGAATGTCCCCATTAGCATATTGCACCACAACGCGATGCATCACATCACCATTTACCAGTTCCTGACTATTCCCCCTTTACTCTCATGTGTTCCTTAGTACATGTGGGTTTAAATGTTTTCTGGGTTATTCTACTAATTTATTCACATTTGTTATGATATGTAAGGCTTTATTGTTATGTAATTTTTTTTTAATTAGTTTTTTATAATATCAGAAAATGGTAAAAAAAAATTGTCTACTTTTAATTTTTTTTTTTTTTTTTTAAAAAAAAGTGGTGTTAAAAAAAGTTTTATAATTTTGTCACCGTTCTGCCAGACATTTATATATAGGTGATATAAAGTTTTTTGGGTTGTTGGATAAAACAACACCAGAATTGACATCACTCACTGCACCCCAGAAATTAATTATATTACACATGGTAGCCACAGAAATTACATTACTAACTGTACCTTAGAAATGAATTGCACATTTTGAGGAAGATGACTTAGCTACCCCGCAGATCTTGTAACTTCAAATTCACTCAGATTGAAAAGTCACCCAAGTCCCTCACTGTATAACACATGTCATTAAGGAAGCCATCAGTTAGGCAAAAGGCATGTCCATAATTTAGATGCAAGATCTGACTACTGCCAATCCATCCATAGGCAACAAAGCCAGAAGGGAGTCGAAGCATCAAAGTATTGTCAGTTAATTTCATTAGCACCTTGCCCAGGGTCTGGGTCTCAGACCCCAAGCATCAAAGAAGGGATGACCAGACAGGCAGGCGCCGATATTTCATAAGCATTTATAGACGATCCGTGCATCACAGGCACACCCTAATTTCCTATTTTTCAATATGAAACATCTCATAGCTGTCACTCCCGCGTTTGTAGAGCACACGGGAAGGGAGAAACCAAAGGCTGGCACTAGAAACGAAGCAAATGGCCAGTGTTTGATACCAAGTCGTAGCTTAGGCCCATCCGGTTCTGATAGTATCTCTGGTTCGGTTCTGTCCCAATGCCTTGCCACGATATGACCCATTTTGTGTCCGAAGCCAAAAACAGCATGGCCCGAGAGGGAGGAGAGTGTATACCGTCCCAGGGGAGTGTGACAGAGGGTGTGAAGGGTGTGTGACGTGGGATGTCCCAGTACTGTTTTAAGTCAAAACCCGGCTTTGCCCAGTGTCGTTTCCATTGGAAGGGGCTTATGCCGAGCGTACAGTATTGTCCAGAATCAGCAGGCTACATTCACCCCTATGTATGCCAGCACATGGCCAGCCTAAGGTAAATAGACACATCTTGCTGCCTCTTTGAAACCATATCGGTATTTGCACCTCTGACCAATAACTGTATAGTTATACCCCTATGTATATATTTGTCTAGTTCACTCACAAGGCGATTAAATATTTAAACTTTAATCCTGAGTGGGTCTCTTTTCTTGATCACCGATCTCACGCCTCCACTTTTTTTGGTCTCTAAAATATCGCTACCCAAGGCAGGTTACAGGCCTGCTAAAAGTCTGTAATGGACAAGGCTTATAGCCAACGAGGAACTGGTTGCAGTCTATTTGGCTGATAGAGTTCTGTTTCATAGGTGTGGGCAAACAGATCTCTCCCAGCCTTTCAGAGTTGTGGGAGAGTGGGGTATCCTCTCACATTCCCTGGGTCTTCCTGTGAACGTATGGATAGGGGTTAACTGTGAAACCATATCCAGCTGAACTTGCGTGCCCATAGGGGGAGCGCAACATCACACTACACCCCAAGTCAGCTGTCGACCTTTGCGCGGGCTTGGGCTTTTCCTGACATACATTGTACTCAAGAAATAATATGATTCACTGTACCCCAAAAATTTATTATATTACACAATGAACCATAGAAATGAATGACATTACTCACTGTACTCCAGAGATTACATTACACCATACCACAGAGATTGCATTACACACCATACCCCAGATATTACATTACACAATATACCCCAGAGGTTACATTACTCACTGTACACCAGAGATTACATCACACACTGTACCCCAGTGATTACATTACATTACTCACTTTACCTCAGAGATTACATTACCCACTGTACCCCAGAGATTAGATTACACGCCGTACCACAGAGATTAGATTACACATTGTACCCCAGAGATTACTACATTACACACAGTACCCCAGAGATTACGTTACACACTGTTCAACAGAGATTAAATTACACCATACCCCAGAGATTATTACATTACACACTGTACCCTTGAAACTAACTACATTAGACAAGATACCTCAGAAATTGTGAGTGCATATATACATTTAATGAAAACAGACACAATACACGCTTAGAGTGAGTTCACATGACAGATTTTCGGCACTGACAGTGTTGTTTGTTTGTTGGAAATTCGGCTCTTGCAAATGAAGAATTCCGATGAGCAAACGACCCAGACTGCCTGAGGCGGATTTCTGCCTCATATCCTTTAGTGCTTTTAGTGAGTAAAATGCCTACAAAGAATTCTTTGAGGCACTGACAGTAATGTAAATCAGTTTCCTGTTGGATTGACGGCGGTTCTGAGGCAGATCCATCACTGAATCCATCCCTGAATCAGCATTTATATCTTCCACGTGAACGTACCCTTAAGGTATGTTCACACAGAGTACAGCAGGGTGTACTCTGTGCTCTGCTATATGCCGGGTATTTTAGAATATGCGCTGGTCAGTCCGTACTTGTAAAATGCTGCGGGGCCGGCCACATTCACTTTCATTTTCCCCAGAAATTAAAAAAACAGAAGTTAATCATAGCTCTCAATGACAGCTATGAATTCCTGTAGTTATAGCCCGTATTTAGGGGCGTCTCATTGCACAATTACGCTCTGAAGTATTGACCACAAAGACGCCATGTGAACATATCCTTATACGCACACTAGACACATGTAAACACACACATTATATATATACATATATATTTATATATATATGTGTGTATATCACACAATCACCGGCCGCATGTCAGGGAGTCTCTCTCCCTCACATGCAGCCGGTACAGAGAGCGGGAAGGCAGGGGAAGCGTCATAGAGACGCTCTCCCCTGACGTCACTGGCTGCAGGGGTATGGCTCCGCCCCCTCAGCTACACTGATCAGTGTGACTGCGGGGCCGGAGCAGGCAGCAGCAGGAGGAGGAAGAGGACACAGCAGGGAGGTAAGTAACACTCCCTCCCCGTCCTTCCAAAACAACCCCCCCTCCCTCCCTGTCCCCCAACCTAGCCTCCCTGTCCCCCCAAAACGGCTCCCTCCCTCCCTGTCCCCAAACCTAGCCCCCCCAAAACGGCCCCCCTCCCTGTCCCCCAACCTAGCCCCCCTGTCCCTCCAAAACGGCCCCCCCTCCCTCCCTGTCCCCCAACCTAGCCCCCCTGTCCACCCAAAAGGGCACCCCTCCCTCCCTGTCCCCCAAAAACGGCTCCCCCTCCCTCCCTGTCCCCCAACCGAGCCCCCCTGTCCCACCAAAATGCCCCCCTCCCTTTCCCACAACCTACCCCCCCCTGTCCACCCAAAACGGCCCCCCTCCCTCCCTGTCCCCCAACCTAGCCCCCCTGCCCCCCAAAACGGCCCCCTTCCCTCCCTGTCCCCGAACCTTGCCCCCCGTCCTTCCAAAACGGCCCCCTCCCTCCCTGTCCCCCAACCTAGCCCCCCTGTCCCCCAAAACGGCCCCCCTCCCTGTCCCCCAACCTAGCCCTCCCTGTCCTCCTAAAACGGCCCCTCTTGCCCCTCCTCCCTCCCTGTCCCTCAACCTAGCCCCCCATGTCCCACTAAAATGGCCCCCCCTCCCTCCTGCCCCCCAACTCGGCCCCCCTCCCTGAATCTCCATTCCCTACCTAAACCCCCCCCTCAACTCCCTCTCTCTCTCTTCCTGCCCCTTTCCAACACACTCCTCCTTCTCTGCCCCCTCCCCCCACTATTTCCCTCCCTTCCCCAAGGCCTACCCAGCTTTCCCACATGATGGATGGGCTATCCAGCACTCAAGAAAGCTGAGTGGCACCCATCCCCCACAGCAGGCACCCATCTTTTTAGGATGCCTGCTGTGAACCATGTCACCCAGCTTTTCCAGCTGCTGAATAATCTATCCAGTATATGGGAAAGCTGGGTGACATCCCTCCACAGCAGACATCCAGGAAAGCTAAGTGCCTGCTGTGGGGGTGGGTGCCACTCAGCTTTTCTGGATGCTGGACACCTGCTGTTTGGATGTCATCCAGCTTTCCCATATACTGGATAGATTATTCAGCAGCTGGGAAAGCTGGATGACACTCATCCTCCACAACGGGCACCCAGCTTTCCTAGGCGCCTGCTGTTTGGATGTCACCCAGCTTTCTCGTGCACTGAATAGGCTATTCTTCATCCCGGAAAGCTGGGTGACATGGGTCACAGCAGGCGTCCAGGAAAGCTGGATGATGTCCCATTTGTAGGGTTGTTGTTTTTTTTTACAGGTTCCCATTTGGACTACGTTGGATTCGGTGGACTACGTCGGATGGTGTTGCGTCTATTTCTTTAATAAAATGGATAACAAGGGCTGTTGTGTCGGGGAGTGTTTATTTAAATAAAGTGTTTTTTCCTGTTTCTGTGCGTTTTTTTCATTTTATTCCAGTGATAGTAGTGGCGGTATCTGGATGACGCCTCTCCATTACTATCGCTCGGGCTTGGTGTCAGCCAGTGGTGTTTTTGTCACTCCAAGGCTGACACTAACCCCGTGTCACTATTACCCCAGTACCCAATGCACCAGGGGTACTGGGAAGTGCCGGTAACCGTCAGGAGCGGACCCTCTAATGTGAGGGTCCGCCTCTGGAGAAGTTGCAGGCTGGTATTTTTAGAATGGTAAGTTGCCAGTATCGATGGTTCTTCCTATTCTCATAGTATCAGGCTGCAGCTGTTGGTTTTACTCTGGCTGGTTATCGAAATTGGGGGGACCCCACGTCATTTTTTTTCTGAAAATGTATTTATTTACTGAGAATCTGCACATGGGCATCCACTGTAATGATTACAGGAGGTGCCAACTGTAGGATTCTCAATAAATAAATGATTTTTGTTAAAAAATAAACAACGTGGGGGTCCCCCCAATTACCATAACCAGCCAGGGTAAGAACAACAGCTGCAGCCTAATACTATCAGAATGGGAAGGTCCATCATTACTGGTCCCTTCCCATTCTAGGAGTACCAGCCCGCAGCCGCACCAGAAGCAGACCCTCACATTAGAGGGTCCGCTCCTGATGGTTCCCGTCTCTTCCCGGTACCCCTGGTGTGTTGGACATTGGGGTAATCGTGACACGGGATTAGTGTCGGCCTTGGGGTGACAAAAACTGCCGCT
Source organism: Phyllomedusa bahiana (assembly GCA_025379985.1). NCBI lineage: Eukaryota > Metazoa > Chordata > Amphibia > Anura > Hylidae > Phyllomedusa > Phyllomedusa bahiana. Next base: position 111,031 of record JAODAL010006627.1, read on the forward strand.
GGCTGACACCAAGTCTGAGCGCTAGTAATAGAGGCATCTGACAGACACCTCCATTACTATCACTGGAAAAAATGGGAAAAAAAATAACACAGAAACAAAATAAAAAAGCAGTTTATCTAAATAAACTCCCTGACACCGGCCCTCGCTGACCATGTTAGTTTAGAAATAGATGCTACGCTGGTCCGGCATAGTCTAACAAATCCAATAGTATTATACTCCATCCCCTGCACCCCTGAAGGTCAGTGCTGTGGCTGATCATCTGGGGATGCAGGGAATGGGGAACCGGCAAGAGACGCACCAAAATCTCTGCGGGGTTGGTCTTCTGTCTCCCCCCAGGAGATTGTGCTGTAAGCTGTGGCCTTTACCTCCTCTCTCACCCCAGCGGCCTAGTGTCAACACAAAATACAACCCTCACCTAACACTCTATAACCCCCTGACCACTGCCTGTTGCCCCATACTCCCCTACTCCACCTATCACCTCATGGGGAGTTTGTACAGAGGGTGGAATTGGTAGGAAGGTGATGGAAAAGTGCAGAGACTAAGATGTTTGTGTGGTTAATTCTGCAGGGACAAGGTCGGGAGAAGTGGTCATGGCGATCTGGAAGGAATGGAGAAAGGGAACGACTCCCAACAGAGAAGACGTCATCTGCGAGTCACTAAATTGTATTGTACTGTCATCACTTATATGTCTGCAGAGCCTGTGTACAACTGCTATCTACCCCATATGGTCACTGTATGACAGGAATATTGGTAGGAGTGTAATGGTTTATATTCAGGATCAGTATGGCTGTATTATTTAGTTACTATGTGATGGTGATATGTGGTCATGGTATTACTTAGTCACTATGTGGTGGTGATGTGTGGTCATGGTGTGATGGTATTATTTGATCTCTGTATAGCGGTATTATTGATAATATTAGTCTTGGTGTGGTTAGTAACAGTACGGGGATATTTGCTCCTTGTACAGCGGTATTATGTGGTCACTGAATGACCATGATATAGAGGTATTATCCATACAACTTTGTCTTACAGCTATTTGTAAGGATCTCTATATATACAGTACATTACTTCATATAATTACATATTTACAGACCCTAGTGGCGCCGGTGTTGTGTTGGTGCTGGTCTTCTGGAGGGGCAGGGCAGGGCATGGTTTTGTTTGGTGGGGCGTGGTTAGAGGCGTGTCCTGGTATGATGTAATTTGTTTGGGTGTGGTCAGAAGTGTGGCCTGATGTGATGCCATTTGTTTGGGCGTGGCCAGAGGCGTGGCTAATGTGTCCCTATTTGCAATATCTAAATGTTGGGAGGTATGGCGTTATTGGTAATGTTGGTTATGGTATAGTGGATTTGTTTGGAAGCAGTATGATGGGGATATGTATGGTGAGGTATTTGCCCCTTGTATTATCTAAATTATCTAACTGCATGTCCTGGTAAATGTTCGTGGTCGGGGAGAGCAGGGGCCCCATCCAAAAGTTTGCTTTGGGGCCCGGACTTCTCTAGTTACGCCCCTGTATAAATATAAATATATATATATATATATATATATATATATATATATATATATATATACACATATATATATATATAGTGAGCTTTAGCAGCTTTGGGATCTTGGCACACGTTCAGGCAGAGACAGAGACAGATCTTCAGGTGCAAAATACAGGGCCTCTATTTTATTTAAGCAGCAAACAGAAAAAACAAGTGCAAGGCATGCACAACATAAAACAAAACAAACGCCTGCTCATCTGAGCACTGACTAACAAAGTCCAACTTACTAACAGCGTGTAAGTATTCCTGCTGGTTCTCCAGCATGTCTCCACCCAAGACTTGAAGGTAGTCTGGGGGTTGTAACCACCTTTAGTCAGCTTCCCTGCTGACTTATATATTCTAGGGAAATCCTGGAGTGGAACATGGGGAGTGAGCACCCACCCTGCTCTATGCTCACTCCCAATGAAAGGCCGACCCAGGAATGGCTGGAAGCCATGCTAACACATTAAACATATTAAACATATGTCGACAGTCTATACTGTCGATACCTATCTAACTTTGGCCTTTCATTCCCCCAAGGCTCCTTACCTTGGGGGCATGTGTCTGGACATTTGAAGGTATATGCAAGGACCCTAGCCGGGATGTATACTCCGTTGTACACCCTTCCTGCTGGTGCCACCTTACAAAATATATATTATATATATATATATATATATATATATATATATATATATACTATATTTTTATATAATATATATGTATATATATACAGTGGGTACGTAAAGTATTCAGATCCCTTTAATTTTGTAACTCATTGTTTCATTGCAGCCATTTGGTAAGATCAAAAAAGTTTATTTTTTGGCTCGTCAATGTACACTTTGCACCCCATCTTGCATATTTATTAAACAAGAAAAACTGAAATATCACATGGTCATAAGTATTCAGACCCTTTGCTGTGACACTCATATTTAACTCACATGCTGTCCATTTCCTTCTGATCCTCCTTGAGATGGTTCTACTCCTTTATTGGAGTCTGTTACGGCAGCAGTAGTGGATCCACTGGACCAATTCCAGCAATGGTGACGACCACGTCAGGGAGCGAGGTCTAAGTACTAGGTCCCGATATTCACGGGACCTACCATGTCACTACCCCTTACGTGACATGCTAGTGGTGGCGGCCGAGGTGCAGTGAGGCGAAACTCGTAGTCTGGGACATGTAGGCGGGTCAGGGCAGGCGGCAAAGGTTCGAGGTCAGGAGACGTAGTGGAAGGTCAGGAACACGGACAAGACAGGAACGCACTTGGAACGTTTTCTCTACGGTACTAGGCACACATAGATCCGGTGAGGAAGTGCCGGAGGAAGTACCATTATATAGGGTCAGCAGCCGGCAATTAACCAATTACCAGCGTGCTGCCCCTTTAAATCTGAGCGAGCTGCTGCGCGCGCACCCTGGGGAGCGGGAGCGCGTGCAGCAGCCGACAGAGAGACGCGAGGAGACAGGAGCGAGGCTGGGTAAGTTCTCGTTCCCAGGGAAGCGCGTGTGCCCGCGGCCCGATAAGTGGACTGCGGCGTCCCTCGTCCCCGGAGCAGGGGAAACGGAAGTACACGGGTGCACCCGCAGCCCGACCTGCGGGCCGCAGGACCAGCCGTGACAGTACCCTCCCCCCCCCTTAAGCCTTCCCTTCTTTCTGGAAAGAAGAAACTTTCGCTCTTGGTCACAGTCCAAGATGTTATCCTCCGGCTCCCAAGATCTCTCCTCCGGCCCGAATCCTTCCCAGTCGATGAGCAAATGTCGCCTCCCTCTGATATTCTTCATGGCCAGGATCTCTTATATCGTGAACATGTTGGAGGCCACAGCTTTAGGGGGGGAGGAGGCGACTTTCCGAGAGAAGCGTTTAAGCACCACAGGTTTCAATAGGGAGACATGAAAAGAATTCGGGATCCGCATAGTAGGAGGAAGCCAGAGCTTGTAGGCCACTGCTGCGAGAAGAACAGAGACCACCTAGCTTGGCAGGGATTAAGACGTTGAGCTGTCTGGAGATACTGGAGATTCTCGTGGTCCGTGTATACATCGATGGGATGACGAGCCCCTTTCAGGAGATGGCGCCATTCCTCCAGTGCCATCTTGATGGCTAATAATTCACGATCCCCGATAGCGTAATTCTTCTCCGCCGGCGAGAACATCTTGGAAAAGAAAGCGCACGTGAGAATCTTGCCCTTAGGTCCTTTTTGCGTGAGGACCGCCCCCGACCCCACGAACGAGGCATCCACTTCCAACGAAAAAGGCTTCTCTACATCTGGGTGAAACAAGACAGGGGCTGAGGCAAAGGCAGTCTTTAGCTCTGTGAATGCTTTTTCAGCCGCCGGTGACCAGAGTCTCGGGTTGGCGTTTTTTCTTGTTAGCACCACAATTGGTGCCACCAGCGTGGAGAAATGGGGAATAAATTGCCGATAATAATTTGCAAACCCCAGGAAGCGCTGACTAGCCCGAAGTCCAACTGGCCGAGGCCACTGCAGAACGGCCGACAACTTAGCTGGATCCATATGCAGGCCCTTATCCGAGACGATGTAGCCCAGGAATGGTAGATGTGTTTGATGGAATAAGCACTTCTCCAGCTTGGCATACAGGTGTTTATTATGGAGACGTCTCAACACATGGTGAACCTGTAGGCGATGGGTTTGCGGATCGGACGAAAATATCAGGATGTCATCCAGGTAGATGATGACAGACGTGTAGAGGAGGTCCCTGAAGATCTCGATAACGCACTCCAGAAAGACAGCTGGAGCGTTGCACAGACCAAATGGCATCACCAATTATTCAAAGTGCCCATCTCGTGTGTTGAAGGCCGTCTTCTATTCATCGCTCTCTCAAATCCTTATGAGATTATACGCTCCCCACAGATCTAATTTAGAAAAGATCTTGGCTCCGCGGAGCCGGTCGAAGAATTCCGAGATCAGTGGTAAGGGGTAGCGTTTTTTCACAATGATTTTATTAAGGCCTCGGTAATCGAGGCGGGACGAAGGGGAACAACCCCCTTTCCCCGACAAAGAAAAAACCCAGCTCGGGCCGGGGGAGGGGGTTTTTCGGAAAACCCCCTTTCTGCAAATTCTCTCTATGAAAGGGCCAAACATGGCCTGAGTCCTGGGTTTTGGCAATGGTACAAGTTTTCCCCGGGGGAGGAGGGGTAAGGGCAGGAGGTCGATCGGCAGTCGTAGGGCCAGGGGGCCCGGGGTAGCGTCCCCTGCCTGCTTTTCGGGAGAACACCCCCCCAAATCCTGGTACTCCCGTGGCAACCGGGAAAAGGCTTGGGGGAGGGACTGCGGAAAATGAGACCCCGGGCGGGGTCTTCAACAGAGTTTTCTGGCAAAATCATCCTAAACGCAAAAATTCGCCTGTCTTCCATCGGGCGGGAGCTGACTTTTCCCCAGCCACGGAACCCCCCAAGAGAATCGCCGAGGAAATGAGGCAGTACTTTTAGAAAGTGATCTTTTCCTTGTGAGGGCCCCCGCATAGAGAATACGGCCCTTGGAATTCCCTGTTTTGGGGTCTCTGGGAGCTTACATAAAAACAGTTGGTACCTTTCTTTTATCTTTTAGAACCGAACCCTATCTTCCGTTTGGGGTTCCTTAACCCTTTAAACCAAATTTGAATTTTAAACACTTCCACATTAATTTTTCCTTAAAAAACATTTTTTATTTTTTAAATTTTCATCACATAAAAAACTTAAGCTTTGGGCCTCGAATTTATCCTTGAAAATAGAAATTAGCCCTTTTCCCCAAGCTGCGGTATACAGTACACTTAAACTTATTATTTTTCGATTTTTCCCCCGGGGTAGTAAAAAACCTACCCCTTTAGCTTCCTCCTTTGGGCCGCGGCTGTTTCGTTAAAAACAACACCCAAATTAAAGGATTTTACTGTGAACACGTCCTCTCTCGGGCCTGGGGATACATGAACTGTGCGCGTTTGGGGGGGTTTTGCCCCCTTTCTAAAGAAACACCTGCATAGGGGGAAAATCCCCCTCTTAACGGGGGAGAGATCACTTGATGGATTTCCCTTTTTAAATCAGATGTCAAAATTATTTTTTGTTCTATAACGTATCATTAATACATTCTTCATCTGTTAAAACCATAGTCGTAAACATATGCTATTTTTTATAAGTAATAGAACTTCTTTATACCATATTGTATCTTTTTCTCTTTAAACCTTTTTATATCATGTTAAGTACCTCTAACCGATCCTAGGTATTTCATAGAAAGACGCTCCAATTGCATTATTCGGTCATGCGTTTAGGGACAAGTGATTGGAGCCTTGTGATCCATTTGCAAACATTTACGTTTGGCCGCGCCACTGCAGTTTCACAAAATTTTTAAATATTGATAATATCTTCTTTTCCTTGTTCTTGTCGATTTTTATACAATTTTATTTGTGACCTATGCTCATTAATCCTAATTTTTACTAGCCGCGTCGTTTGTCCTACGTATACCTTCCCGCTTGGGCATTTAAACATGTAAACCGCCTTTGCGGTATTGCAAGTATAAAAGCCTCGCCATTTGATAGCGTAACCTTGTGTCGGGTACATTACATGCGGGCCTTTGATTATACTTGTGCAGTTTTGGCATGTTAAACATGGGAACGTGCCTCTTTTTTTGTGTGCATAAAAATGTTGTCTGTGGGGTTTTTCTAAATTCAAAAGTTTTTAAGATTTGAATGGACCACCTTTTTTTTTTTATAGTACTTTCCTTCCTATAATAACCGGGTTTTTAATCAAAATAGTTTTCCAAAATGGGATCATTTTAATTCCTTCATGCTTTCAGGATAGTATCCTTCACTAGCCCTGCATGATCATCATAGACAGAGATAAAATCTATACTGTTCTTTTCTTTTATTTGTTTATTTTTCATCATTTCTTTATTTTGTTTCCTCATCTCAGATCTTGATATTTTGCCTATGTCATCTCCTATTTTTACAATTTCTTTTTCAGGGTACCCCCTTTCCACAAACTTTTTAATCATTAACTTTATTACCGAATTTTTTTCCCGAGAACATATGCGTCTTAATCTCGCAAATTGTCCTTTTGTTATTCCCTTGACTACATGAGGTACATGGAAGCTATCGTGGTGCAACAAGTTGTTGCGGTCCGAAGGTTTTTTAAAAAAGTGTTGCTTCAAGCCTTTCATTTTTTCTATAGACTGTAACATCTAAATAATCAATACTCTCTTTGTTTTTCGTAATAGTGAATTCAAGTAATGGATGTATGTTATTTATATCATGACAGAATTCCTCCAATTCGTTTTCTGTCCCTTTCCATAATAGGAAAACCTCATCCATGTATCTCAGCCACTCATAAATATTATGACTGTGAGATCCGTGGATGATGTTGGCGCTTTCAATATGTTCAACATAAATGCTGGCAAAACTTGGAGCGACAGGAGACCCATTGAGGTCCCCTGCCGCTACGAGAAATATTCAGTGCCAAACCTAAAGTAGTTGTTAGTCAGAGCAATGTCATCAGAAAAGCAATCATCTGATTAGTTAACCTTGGATTTTCTTTGAAAATTCTTAGGAAATTGGTCGGCCAATTGCAATGGAGCACTGGGTAATAATTCCCCTGCAGAGCCTCGGGTCCCCTTTGAACTTAGATGGTAACAACAAGCGGAGCTTGGGGCCCACGTTCGCCGACGGAACAGCCGGAGGAGGTGCCACCACGGGCGGAGGTTGCGACTGCTGCTAGATGGAGAGGAGCTGCTGCATCATAGCGTGTTATCTGGGTCAATTATTCAGCCTGTTGCGCAATCTGCTGTGACTGCTGGGCAACAATGGTAGACAGATCCGCAACACTGGGCAGAAGCACCTTGGCGGGATCCATGGCCAGATCTAACTGTTACGTCAGGAGTAGTGGATCCACTGGACCACCGCCAGCGAAGGTGATGACCACGCCAGGGAGCAGGGTCTAAGTAGGTCCCGGTATTCACCAGAGCCCGCTGCAAGGCAGGATGGGCTTGCTGTGGCGGGAGTCCTACCAGCTTGCTACCTCTGATGTGACGTGCTAGCGGTTGTTAGCGGGGTGCAGCGAGGGGATTGGCAGGTGGGTCAAGGCAGGCGGCAAAGGTTCGAGGTCAGGAGACGTAGTGGATGGTCGGGAACACGGACAAGACAGGAACGCACTTGGAACGCTTTCTCTACGGTACTGGGCACACATAGATCCGGCAAGGAAGTGCCAGAGGAAGTACCATTATATAAGGTCAGCGGCCGGCAATTAACCAATTACCGGCGCGCTGCCTCTTTAAATCTGAGCGAGCTGCTGCACGCGTGCCCTAGGGAGCGGGAGCGCGCGCAGCAGCCAGCAGAGAGACGCGAGGACACAGGAGCACGGCTGGGTAAGTTCTCGTTCCCAGGGAAGCGAGTGCACCCGCGGCCCGATATGCGGAGCGTGGCATCACTTGTCCCCGGAGCAGAGGACACGGAAGGGACATGGGTGCACCCGCAGTGTATGTCAGAGCACATGAGAATCATGAGGTCTAAGGAACTGCCCAAGGAGTACAGAGACAGAATTGTGGCAAGGCACAAATTTGGCCAAGGTAAAAAGCGAATATCTGCAGCACTCAAAGTCCCTAAGAGCACAGTGGCCTCCATAATCCCTAAATGGAAGAAGTTTGGAACAACCACAACACTTCCTCAACCTGACTGTCCAACCAAACTAAGCAATTGTGGGAGCAGAGCCTTGGTGAGAGAGGTAAAGAAGAACCCCAAGATCACTGTGGCTGAGCTCCAGAGATGCAGTAGGGAGATGGGAGAAAGTTCCACAAAGTCAACTATCACTGCAGCCCTCCACCAGTTGGGGCTTTATGGCAGAGTGTGCCGACAGAAGCCTCTCCTCAGTGCAAGACATCTGAAAGCCCGCATATAGTTTCCAAGAAAACGCATGAAGGACTCCCAGACTATGAAAAATAAGATTCTTTTGTGAGATGAAGATTGATCTGTTTGGTGTTACTTCTAAGCGGTATGTGTGGCAAAAACCAGGCACTGCTCATCACCTCCCCAATACAATCCCAACAGTGAAACATGGTGGTGGCAGCATCATGCTATGGGGTTGTTTTTCACTGCAGGGACAGGACGACTGGTTGCAATTGAAGGAAAGATGAATGCGGCCAAGTACAGAGATATCCTGGATGAAGACCTCTTCCAGAGTGCTGTGGACTTCAGACTAGGCCAAAGGTTCATCTTCCAACAAGACAATGACCCTAAGCACATAGCTAATATAACAAAGCAGTGGCTTCAGACCCTGACCTAAACCCAATTGAGAATCTCTGGAGAGACTATATATATATATATATATATATATATATATATATATATATATATATATACATATACTAGACACATGCCTGTATTTACAGAGTATGCACATCTTGCATATACAGTACACTCACATGCACACACGACGTTTAGCACCCTTGTCGCCTCCTTACCTGTCTCCTGTAGTCTGGTTCGTTCGGCAACCTCCCACTACAGACAAAGGAGGCAGGAGGCCACTGATTACTTTGGCAGGAGTTTCTCTTCTTCTATGATGAGGGCTGAACATAGGAGAAGTGGTATACGAGGGGAGGGAAAGATGCCTACACAGCCTCAGATACATGATGTGCTGGACTATGAGCAGCATCTGATTGGTGAAGCAGCCCCTGCACTCTGCACTGACACTAGAGGCTGCTACCTACTCTGCCCCCCCAAGAAGCACAGAAATATAGGAGGCAAAGGGTTAACTTCTTCCTCCTCTGTGCTTTGCCCTCCCCCACTTATCATATTGTCATGCTTTCATATGGATTATTTTTTATTGAAGTGGCTAAAAAAGTGGGGGGACTGTCCCCATCCAGAAAAAAGTGAGGGGGACCAGTCCTCTCCAAACCCCCCTAAAAATACGCCTATGTTAGGAGCGGCTTACAAAGTGCTTGTTCTGACATCCAGCAGCTGACTTTTCTTTGAAAACTATACCCAAGGTGGCAGCCCTATTATGAGGATAGAAACTTCAGACTAACAATCTACTGCACCCAAAACCATAATTGTTATACAAGTCAATAGAGGAAGACAATGGGCTGGAATTTTGGTAATCAGTCTTTAGCATAAAAAACTGGATGCTTGTACAGGGGGAAATTTTTGACTCTTTTTAAAAGGACAGTCTCCCAAAACAAGATTCTTGGATACAAAAATTTGAACCCAAAAACTTTGATGAAAATAAGCTGCCTTCAGGGCAAGTGTTAGTTTAATATGACTTACAAAGACATATCACTCCCTATGAACAAGTAATTAGATTTCTGTTGAGCCCACTAGTCTCCAAAATTACAATAAAAATTTGGTAGAAAAAGAAAAATGGCACCAGATTTAGAAAAACCCTTTAACCACCAAAATTTTATTGTTTTTGGCTGATAAATGCTGATAACTTACAAGACAAGGAGGGCTCATACAGTTAACTGAATAGCATTGTTAGAAAAAAATACTCTTAAATATCCAAATCCATTTAGGCAACTTCAAAATGAAGATTTTAACTATAAGGGTATGTTCAAACGGCTTATCCCGGTGCGCAATTTGCCGCGTATTTCGCGGCGTACTGCGCTTAATATGCGGGGAAATCCCCCCCCATAATTATGGTAATACATAGCTTTCATAGAAAAACTTGGATTACCCCCCTCCCCCCCGTTGTACAATACGATCGTATTTACGCGCGGAGAAAAGGGACATGTCAATTTTTTTGGGGGAAAATCGCGTTGGGGGTAATCATGTTACGCCGCTGGAGACGTGCGTGAAGCGCGGGCCCCCCGAAAACACGAGACAGTACACACCGAAATACATGTGTGAACATACCCAAAACAATCCCAAGTTTTAAGAGCATCAGGGGGGCCCATGGTGTAGAGCAGGGGTGTAAACTCTTTTTCCCCGGGGCCACATCAGCCTACACCGTAATTAAAAGGGCTTTAAAGGGGCCACAAATTTTAGAACTGGTAAATGGAATCCCCTTTAAAACTGTTATTTTTCTACAGTATTGCTATAATAATTCCCCTTTAGGGGAACCGGGAAGAATATATTACCCCCCTAGGTAATAGGTAATATACCCTTGTGGGTTGTAAGGGGGTTAAAGCCCCTGTAGATACAGTTATATTGCCCAGTAGGTAATGGGTTTTTTTGCCCCTTTGCCAGGTGTTGCCTCCTGCAGCCGGGAAATATGCCCTTTAAAAAAGGGGAGACCCCCACAACCCCCCCTGTACCCAAAAGAGATGCCCCACATACCCCCGTAGCCTGGAGATCCCCCCGGTAGCCGGGTAGAGCCCCATTAATAATAAAAATTTAAAAAAATAATTTTTTATTTCTATCGCCAAATATTCCTCAACACTTTACAAATTAAAGGTAAACATACAGTCATTCACATTAAAAGACTACAAATGGGCACAAGGGGCGAGGGCCTGCCGTGGAGCTTAAATCTATAGGGTTATGGGGAAACATCGGGAGAAATGCCAAATTTACAATGGTCCGGCCCCTGTTTTATAAAAGGGGGGGGTTTAATGAAAAATGGATTTACTGCCCCCCAGACTGTACCTAATACAATAATCCTGGAGTGCCCCCAAATGCAGGGAGTAAGATGTGTGTGATAGCATTGGGGTCTTGGTGGGGCCCGACCGAAAGAGTATTTTTAGGGGCCCTTAAAAATGTGAGGGTTGTGAAAGTGCCTGATCGCCCCGTGCATATCCAGAAATTGGGGGCCGCAGGGAAATTTTGTAGGCGGGCATGGGAGGTTCGGAGATTGAGGAATGTATTGATATCATCAGCAAGCGGGGAGCACGGGGAGGGGATAGACAAAATAGGGAGGGAAAGTAGGGGGAGCTGCGTGGGGAGCTTTAGGGGGAGAGTGCGAGTTTATACTGTATCCCGTACTGGATGGGCAACCATGCAGTGACTGCACAGGAGAGGCATCAGTATAGCGGCTGGAGAGAAAGAAAGCCTGGGGCTGCATTCGGACAGATTGGAGAGGGGGAGTTTGCAGAGAGGGAAGATAAACAAGGGGTTTCGTAGTCAAGATGGAAAAATAAAGCATAATAAAAATTTGGTCGTTTCCCCAGTGAGAAAAGGACGGATTTGGGATTTCTTTTAGGGGCAGGGACAGGGGCGGGGAAAGGATTGGGTATATGGGAGAAGGCAGATCAGAACAAAAAAAACCCCCAGCAGTGGGCCTGCTGCCTAGGGGGGGGAAATGGTGGTCCCATACAGAAACAGAAATAGCAGGGGGGGGGGGGGGTTTGGGTTTGTAGATGGCGGAAAGAAAAAGTTCAGTCCTTTGTGAGGGTTTTGTTTCAGATGAGAGAGGACAGAGTCAGAGACGCGGAAGAGATCACTGGGTTTTGTAGCAAGGTGGAGGATGTCACGGGAGGGGGTGTATAATTGGGTGTCAAAACCGCATGAGATGGACGGAAGCCAATTACTGAGGTTTTTTCCAATTTGGGGGGTTTGGTACAAGAAAAGGGAGAGGACCCAGAACTGAACCCCGAGGGAACTCCCCCAGCAAGAGGGGAGGAGAGGGGGTCGAACCAGAAAATGAACCTAAGGAGCGGTCAAGGGGTTTGGACGAGAACCAACAAGCGGTTCCTGGGGCCAATGGGGCTGAGCATGTGAGGAGAAGTTGGGGATCCACAGTGCAAATGCGCAGAGAGATCCAAGAGAAGCAACAATATATTACCCGAATTTTTGCTGTTTTGGAGGTCATTGGACTTTAACTAAGGCAGTTTCCGTGGAGTGTAGGGGGGGCGGAACCCGATTTCAGGGGTCAAAAAAAGAAAAATTTGCAGAAAAGCTCCCGTGCCTGGAAAATGCCCCATATAGCCATGTAAATGGGGCCCCCAAAAAGCCCCCCATACCAGGTAGATGCCCCGGTACCATGAGATGCCCCATAACCCCCCCGGTAAAAGCCAGGTAGATCCCCCAAAGCCAGGTAGTGCCCCCCTAAGCCCCCAAAGCCAGGGGAGAGCCCCATATAGCCCGGGCTGCCCCCCTACCCCCCCGACCATGTAGATGTCCCATAGCCCCCCCCGTAGCCGGTAATGGCCCATATAGCCAGGGGATCCCCCCCTAGCCCCCCAGTACCAGAGCCGGTGATGGCCCCCAAACCCCCCCCCGTGAAAATTAGATGGGCCCCCTAGCCACCCAGTACTCAGGTAAATGCCCCTAGCCCCCCCCAGTACCATTGCCCAGGTAGATGGCCCCATGCCCCCCCAAGTACTCAGGGAGATCCCCCTGCCCCCCCAGTACCATAGCCAAATAAAGGCCCATTGTCCCCCCCGTAGCCCGGCAGATGCCCCCCTTCACACCCGTAGCCAGGGAATGGGCCCCCTACCCCCCGTAGTCAGTTTGATGGCCCCATACCCCCAGTAGTAGGAGAGGCCCATACCCCCCCCCCCGTAGTGGTAGATGGCCCAACCCCCCAGTAGTCAGGTAATGGCCCCTAGTCCCCCCCGTGGCAGGTAATGGCCCATAGCCCCCCCAGTACCATTTAGATGCCCCATATAGCCCCCCCTAAAATTAAAAAAAAAAAAAGTTACTTACCCCCTGTTGTCCGTGCAGCGCTGGAGTGGGTACAGTGAAGCGGGGTGCGGTCACGCCGCTTACGCCTCCCAGCTCCCCGGAACTCCCCCGGCGGCGAGGCTGCCAACCCAGGGAACCCACCCACGGGGGCATGATTTAAAGGGGGGGGGGCCCCGCCTCCCCTTCCGCCGATTATTTCAGTGTCACAGGGTTGTACAACAAAGGGGGAAGGTAGGAGGGAAAAGATCCTTGCTTCCCCTGTACCAGAAAACGCACCCCGCTGCACCCGCTGATGATATGCCGCGGCTCAGCCGCATGAGTCAGGGAATAGAAACCCGGGGGCCCATGTGGCCCCCGGCCTTGTGTTTGACACCCGTGGTGTAGAGAAATGAGAGAAAGTGGAGGTCTATAGTCTAAATTCTGTGGTGACGACATGGTTATTAGGTGACTGCTTTTTCCCCATCATTTAGAACAAAAGTCACCTGGGTCACATGGAATGGATGAAAAGAAACTCAAATTGACCTCTTCCTCAGCTGGCAGTGATGTCTGAAATAAAAGCAGCACTGATATTGTGCCCATTATGTTCTTGTTGACTGAACCCAACTACAGGTGGCATGCGTCAGATGAAGGAAGAATAAAACCACAAGTGAAACGGATGTTTGTTGAAGAACTTAAAACCCAAAAATTGTTTTATTGTGACCAGCGAAAATATTCTTGAAGAAATGAGAACCACGAGGAAAACTCAGATGTCAGATGACATCTATAAGATGGTTGAATAGTGAAGAGAAGGGAAAGCAAAAGGTATGCAAAAATGGAAAAGGCTTTGAGATGCACTTGTAGATGGGACAACAGAGCCTGGACAAATGTCCTAATATGGCAAAAACATGGCAGCGATGGAAGCCTTCATCAGGTTTCCAGCCACCTTGTTACCCGATCTGGGCTCCGCTATATCACCACGGTGGCCCAGATCAAAGTGAGGAATGTTGCGCAGCACTGTTTCTCATTCATTTAGATGCAGTGGTCGCAGTGTCTAAAAGGTTAAACAGCGCAGGATGGAGCCAGCTCCATCCAGTGCTGTAACCGGTGGGTGTTAGCTGCAATTATGAGCAGTCACCAATGGGCTGTTTAGCGGGATAACGGTGAGATCCTGCTGCAAAGCCCCTTACAGGCACTGGGACATAAATTTACACCCACTGTCATTAAGGGGTTAATGTTTAGCCTGTCTAGTCTAAGTTTACACATTTTATTGGTCGACTTATTTTATGCCACTAACTGCGGCAAAATTTTGGCGCTTATTTTGGCACATGCCATCATATATTAAGTCACACCCACTTTACCAAAATCTCAAACATGCCACAGAAGTGTCAAAAATCTTTCTAAAAACATAATAGATGTGGTGTACATTATTAGTTTTGCTGCAAAATGAACCAGAATTCAGCCACAATTGCCATTATAAATTTCAGTGTCCCAGATATTTTTGAAAACAGTTAATATGAACATAAATATAAAACCAGACTTTAGAAGATGGGAGAGCAGTGGGTGTTTTGGTTAAACACAGGAAGAGAGCATGTAGAAATGTGTCCTGCAGTTAGCTGTGTCTGGAGTATAGGAGGCCTGATGTGTAGAAAAATCTGTAGGCGAATTTTAGAAACTGTGACCTAATCTCTAAATTATGAGAATACCTGTCACATTCTGAATAGACCAGCCCTATTGTGATCAGCATCAACCCTGAATTATAGTCCATTCTTTAGCGGTGGTCAGCTGAGTATATGAGTTTGTTCCTATAATAAATATCTATCTGCAGTACACTCTATTGCAACTCTCCACTTTCAAAAGCCAGACAAAATTCATGCCCCCATATTTTAGTGATTCCAACAAGCTATAAATGTCTTTCTTATTGGGTGTGAAGAATATTTTACAGTATTTCTGCTTCCATAGCATTCTAACCCCTTACCGACATTTGTCGTACTCATACGGCAATGTCGGGTAGGGGTTCCCGCAAATTGCCGTATGAGTACGTCAAGCGGATTTTTCGCGCTCACAACGGAGCGCGCAAGATGCGGCATGGAACCCGGGCGTAATTACCGCTGGCATCATGCCGCATCCCCCACGGCCGGAGTGAGCTCCGGCCGGGGGGGATTAACCCTCCGATGCCCGCGACATCGTGGTCGCGACACGCAGCTGCGGGCGGCAGGAGTAGCTCCTGCCGGGCCAGTGATCACGGCGCAGAACGGCGCTTCAACGACGGTAACCGGTCTCCAAACCAGACAGCCCGGATGCTGAATGACAGCATCCGGTTGTCTGGTGACGTCACGATGCCCCACAATGCATTGTGGGCAGCGTGACAGACAGTTGTCAGGGGAGACCAGCATCAGCTATAAGCTGTATGCTGATCTCCATTGGCATGAACGATCTGACGATCGTTCATGCAGTTCCCCCCTGGGGAAAAGTGTAAAAAGTGTGAAAAAGTAAAAAAAAAGTGTAAAAAAGTAAAACACAAACACAAAAAATAAAATAAAAACACGTACATCGCCCTTTTCGCCCCAAAAAAGATCAAAAATAAATAAAGTACCCATATTTGGTATTTCCGCATGCGTAATGACCTACCCTATAAATCTGCCATGTTAATTAACCCGTACGGTGAACGCCGTAAAAAAAAACCCAAATAAAATCACAGAATTGCGATTATTGTTCATCCTGCAGCACATAAAATGGAGTAAAAAGTCATCAAAAACTCATATCAACATCAAAGTGATGCCAATTAAAATGTCAGTTCATCCCGCAAAAAAAAAGTCCTTACACAGCTCTGTATACGGAAAAATTAAAAAGTTCTGGCTATTAGAAGATAGCGATGCATAAATTTTGTTTTACACAATAAAAACACTTTTTTTAAAAAAAAATGTGCTTTCAAATAAAAAAACTACATAAATTGGGTATCACCGTAATCGTCTCAACCCACAGAGTAAAACTAACTTGTCATGGATACTGCACGGTGAACGCTATTAAAAATAAAAATAAAAAACACTGCTATGATTGCAGTATTTTCCTCACCCGCCTTCCAAAAAATGGATTTAAAACCCGATCATAAAGTCTTTTTCCCCCCAAAAATGTTACCAATAAAAACGTCAACTCATCCCGCAAAAAAAAAAGTCCCTATATAGCTCCATAAACAGAAAAATAAAAAATTTTATGGCTTTCAGTCTGCTGTTATGCAAAATCGTTTTTTCCTTTTCAAATAAAAGTGTTTTTATTGTGTAAAAGCAGTAAAACATTAAAAATATACAAATGTGGTATCGCTGTAACGTATCAACCTGCTGAGTAAAACTAGCATGTCAAAAATACCGCACAGTGACCGCGGGTAAAAAATAAAAATAAAAAACACTACCAGGATTGCTGTATTTTGTACAAAATGCCTCACAAAAACCTTAATAATAAGTGATCAAAGCAGCACATGCCCCCGTACTGGTACCAATAAAAACATCAACTCATCTCATAAAAACAAGCCCACAGCAGCTCCATATGCAAAAAATTAGAAAGCTATGGCTGTCAAATAGGACAACATAAAAACACAACTTTTTATAAAACTCGCTTCTATTGTGTAAAAGTAATAAAACATAAAAAACAAATAAAAAATTTTTATATCATTGTAATTGTACCGACCCCCATAGTAAAGTTATCCTGTCATTTATCCCGTATGGCGAATACTGTAAAAACGAAGTCCAAAAACAATGGCGGAACTGCGTTTCCCCCCTCCATTTTCATGGCCCAATGCTAAAAAAAAAAACTACGGAACACTGTTTCGCCCAAAAAGCACAATACACCCTTAGATGAGATCCCTGAGGGTGTTGAATCCAAAATGGGTCAACTTCTTGAAGGTTTCCCCCTGTTCTATACTTTGGGGGCTTTGCAAATGTGACATGGCTCCCACCAAAATCTGCGTTCCAAAAGCCAAATAGCGCTCCCTCCCTTGTATGCCTGGCCATGCGGCAAAACAGCAGTTTACACCCACATGTAGGGTATTGCCAAACTTGGAAGAAATTGCGTAACACAATTTTGGGGCTTTTTTTTCCAAGATTCCTTGTAAAAATTAAACATTTTCAGCTAAAATTGCAGATTATTGTAAAAAATATATTTTTTTTTTATTTTCAGAGCCAAACGCTAAAAATTTGTGAAACACCTGTGGGGTCGATATACTCACTGCACCCCTGGATATATTCCTTAAGGGGTATAGTTTCCAATATGGGGTCTTTTTAGGGGTATTTATTGAAGTTTTTTGGGAAACCCTTTTGGGTTCGCAAACTTGAAATGGGCGCCTAAATAAAACGTAATGAAAATGAGACCCCCGAGTCCGGTAGGTGTTCTCCTATTCTGGGGCTTGTGGTTGAGCCAAATAAAGCACTAGGGCCACATATGGGATATCTCTGAAAACGGAAGAAACTGGGGAATCAATATTAAGTTGCTTTCCCTGACCAATTTACCGTATTCTTGTCAAAAAATGTATAAAAAATGAAAATCTCAAAAAAATGAAATTTTTTTAAATTTCACTTCCACTTGCTTTAATTCCTGTGAAACACCTAATGGGTTAATAAACTTCATAAATCGGTTTTGAATACTTAAGGGGGTGTATTTCTTATATGAGGCATTTATGGGGTATCTAACATACAGGGCAATCAAAGTCACGTTAAAAACTGGACTGGTCCCAAAAAATGTATATTGCAAATTTTCTTGAAAATTTGAAAATTTACTACAAATTATAAGCCCCCTAATGTCGCAAGAAAAAAAAGGCATTTAAAAAATGATGCCAAACTACAGCAGACATATGGTAGATGCTAGTTTTTAAACTATTTGAGTGGAATAACCATCTGTCTTAAAATGCAGAAATTTTTGAAGTTTGAAAATTGGTAAATTTTCAAATTTTTACGATAATTTGATATTTTTCACAATAAACAAGCAATTTTTGGACCAAAATTTCTTTCTATCTTAAAAGCACAATGTGTCACGAGAAAACAATTTCTGAATCACATGGATAGGTTAAAGTTTAAAAAAGTTATTCTCACATAAAGTGACACATGACAGATTTAAAAAATGGGGCTCTGTCAGAGAGGCCAAAACCGGCTCCGGCGGTAAGGGGCTAATTATATTTCTGACCATATCTTAAAGTGACAGCACCAATATCATAAACTTCCTTGAGGATTAAGTGACCTAAGTCTGTGACGACCCCTATCACTTCCTTTCCCGTGGACAGTTTCTTTTGCAGTTCAATCAGGATTGTGTGGCCATCATTGAATGTCCGGAAAAAGAATGAATTGCATTTCTCACCATTCTCTAGATTCTCCAGCTTGAAACAAAATATAGTCCACTTGGATTTCTCCTCGGAGTGCCTTTTTAGGCCCTTTATGGTTCTCTCTGGCTGTTCTCTGCTGTTCCAGCCACACTGTTGAAAGTCTTGCTGTGGAGAAAAAAATTAGTGCACATAATACAACCGTGTTACTACTCTGGATGGATTCTCTTCTTTGTAGCCTGCTAGTTCTATGAGCCTCAGCAGGCCTTCTGTAACAAACTGGTCAAAGAGTAAAGTAATCTGGATTAGTGTTGAGCGATTACATTGGCTATTGACATCGGGCGATAGTCGATAGTCGGCCATCATCGATAAGGTTTTTCGATAGTGAGCAGTCGATTATGAGCGATGACCATTAAAGTCTATGGGAGAGCAACAACACCTTCATTTTTACACCCAAACAGGGCTGGAGAAGCTGGAATTAACATCCACAACATCAAATGGATTACGTGCTTTCATCTTAGGCAACACACTTAGGTTATAAAAGCACAGAAAAAAAACCACACACCATTCACTATCCCTGTCTTTTTACCACAGCATGACCCTTAAACCTGCATCAGCCACAAATGAAAAAGTGCCAGAAGGCAGTATGATTTGAACCATCATTTACTTGAACTGGACATTGGAATATCCCTGTCCTGGAACGCAGCATGAGCCCCAAACCTGCATGACCCCCAGATTTAAAAGTTTCCTGGGAAAAAGGAGACTTTCAACCACCATTTTATTTTCACTGGACATTGACTATACCTGTCCTGGGCCACAGCATGAGCCCCAAACCTGCATGACCCCCACATTTAAAAAGGGCCGGAAAAAGGAGTCTTTCAACCACCATTTTAGTTTCACTGGACATTGACTATACCTGTCCTGGGGTAACAGCATGAGCCCCAAACCTGCATAACCCCAGAATTTAAAAAGTGCCGGAAAAAGGAGTCTTTCAACCACCATTTTAGTTGAACTGGACATTGACTATCCTGTTCTGGACCACAGCAGGGCCCCCAAAACCCGTATAAACCATGCGGGACGATGTTTGATGCCCGAAAATTGGGGCCCGTGACGGGGGACGGGGAAGTAAACTGCTAGATGCGGGTTTGCATTAACCACTGAAGACAGATTGGCGACGATTTTTTCGTTACTGAAAATTCACGGGGCCCTGACCCAGCGAACAGGCCGACGGCCCCTGCAACTGACTTTCCGCGGCCCATGAGTTTTGTCGCCACCGGAAAGGAGCACCTTCTCTGGGTACCTCAACCTCCATTTGCAAACCCCCCCCTTTGCCCGCTTCCCACCTGCATTTCGCTCCAGGGTTCAAAAAATATAAAAATTTGAGAAGGTATGGAATAGTTTTGGAAAGTCCCTTTTTAAAAAAGACGGCAAATCACAGCTTTTTCCAAATCCCTCTAATCAAAACAAAATTCGGGTTCAAATTTTTAAATGCAAGGGGTCCCATCCCAAAAAATCGGGCTGGGGGAAAAATCAAAAAACAAATAACTGTTTTGTTTTTGAAAATACACGGGATTTTTTGCACCTTTCAATTTACCTGTGGTTACTATAGAAAAATTTTTTTTTTTAAATTTACATGGAACCCGCGTCAATGAAAAAAAACTGGGTGCGCAAAAGCAAAAAAAACATATCTGTTATGTTTTTTGAAAAAACACGGTATTTTTTGCAACCTTTTTAATTTTACCGGTTGGGCAAATAGAATTCTGTTTTAAGATTTACGGGATGGGTGCGTCAATGAACAAAGCTGGGTGGCCGGGAAAAGGCAAAAAACACGTATCTTTATGTTTTTGTATGAAACACGGTAAAATTTTTTTAACAAACAACCCCTTTCGACACAAGATTGCTGGGTTGGGAAATTTTAAAATGCAAGTGGATATATCAACACAGGGGAATTTGGGGAAAATTGAAAAAACCCCCCTATCGAAATGTTACTATAATAAAATTTGGGGTTTTTTCACCTAACCAAAAAAGACCTGCAGTTTCTAGAAATGATTGTATCCAATATAAGTTCAGGGTGCCCAAAAACCAGGGAAAATTTCAATAGCAAAAGGGTTTAAATTAATTTTTGAGCGTTGCATTGGGTTCGAGATCGATCCGATAGTCGATAGTCCCCCCGCTAAACGAAAAGGTTTTTCGATAGTTTAGCTCGATTAAGCCGTTTTTCCCTTTAAATCAAAGGGGGAGCAACAACCCCTTCAAATTAAAAACACCCAAACAAGGCTGGGGAAGCTGAAATTAACATCCACAAAAAGTCAAAAGGATACGTCCCCACATCTTTAAGGGAACACACTTAGGTTATAAAAATCACCCGAAAAAAAATC